>JZKD02S1592784.1:0-10158 GCA_000966675.3 Picea glauca
GATTAGGGATTGTGATTGGACATCCCCTTGATCTTGTTTTCCTAGAAAATTAGACCTAGGGATTATGATGGTATATCCCCCTAGATCTTAATTTTTGAGTCTTCTCTTGATTTTGCTCTCCTTTGAAGTTACTTTCCTTGACTCCATATGCCCAATGAAAAGACACTAATCTCTCGACCTACAACCACCTTTCTTTACCACCTTCAAGCTTACCAAACCCATTTTGCTTGGACTCACGCCTCACATCATCTTGAGCTTCATTACCCAAGTCCCAGCAATCATAATCCAGGGAAACCCCCTTGAGCCAGAGAAGAGCTGGCCTAAAGTGAAAGAGGGCTAGTGAGGTGACAAAGGCCTCCCTCTTGGTTACACTGGATCACACTTAAGCTTTCAGACATTATCTCTATAAGTGCAAGTTGTGTGATAACACCTCCCACAAAGTATTGCAATTCTTGTGAGAGAAGGGGGCACACTAAGGAAGAGTACTAGAAGTTACACCTCGAGAAATGCCCCAAGCACTTCCAGAAGAAGAAAAAAAAGAAATCTTTAGTTGTTGTGGATGCGGAAGAAAGGGTGAACAATACTTTAGATCTTGACACGAAAATTAGTTGCACTACAGTTCAAAAGGAAGTAGCATTGGTTAGCTGCAGTCCCAAGGAGAAGAAGGAGATGATTGAATTATTTCACGTAGAGATTCATAGGAGACAACCTTAGTGGATTGCTTGTTTGATCCCGGTTCATAATTAAATTTGATTTCTACACAATTGGTTGAGAAGCTTGGCCTAGAGACTCATGATCATTCACAGCCATGTTGTTAGGTTGTGTGAGATGAGATTTGGAGCCGAGAGTGGTCAATCAATGCAGATTCAAGTTTTCCACTAATTAGAACATTGTAGATGAAGTGGAAGCAAATGTGGTCCCATTGGATGTGTGTGGAGTCATCTTTGGAAGATGAGACCTATATGCAAGAGAAGCCATCTTCAGGGGGAGGGAAAACCAATATCGACTTGTCAAAGATGGGAAGGTTTTTGCCATAAATGCACACAAGGGAAAGGCTAAACTCTCTTTGATCAATGTTCACCAACAAGGAGAATAATCGACAATACTAAGAATTTTTTTTTGATGTTCTTAAGAGAAGGAAAGCAACAAAGAGAGGGCATTGAAGTGGAAATGAAGACATCCTTGAAAGGATGCAATAGTAAGTAGTGATAAGTTGATAACAACTCCAATAGCTGATCGAAGCCTACAAGGAGGTGTTCCAAGAACCTCGTGGGCTGCCCACCCAAGAGAGAGGTTGAGCATGTTATTCAATTGTTGCTGGAGTTTCCTTTGCCAAACATTGTGTTGTATAGATAATCCATCTTAGAAGCAGACGAGGTGAAGAAATAATTGCAACAATTGTTAAAGTAGGGGGTCATCAGGCCTAGTAAGTCACCGTGTAGTTCACCAATCATAATGGTGCCCAAGAAGGATGGAAGTTGGAGAATGTGGATTTACTACTACGCCTTGAACAAAGTCAACTATCAAGAATAAATATCAGTTGCCATGGATTGATGACTTGTTG
Organism: Picea glauca; assembly: GCA_000966675.3. Lineage (NCBI taxonomy): Eukaryota > Viridiplantae > Streptophyta > Pinopsida > Pinales > Pinaceae > Picea > Picea glauca. Next base: position 1,565 of record JZKD02S1592784.1, read on the forward strand.
GATCAGCCGCAACAAAACCAACTTAATCTAGTTACCATCAAGTAGGGGATCAAAGCAAAGGATGTGTGGAAGACAACATTCAAGACAAGGCAAGCTTTGTACGAATGGTTAGTTACGCCTTTTAGTTTATGTAATGTACCTGTAACTTTCATGTGCTTGATGAATGATGTGTCATGTCCATTTATTCACTCACTTGTAATAATATATATAGATGACATACTGATCCTCAACAATAGTTGGAAAGAGCACATCTCACATGCGACGTAGATACTAGAGACACTAAAAAGAATCAATTGATTGCAAATTTGAAGAAATGCGAATTTGGAAACAATTTCTTGATTTATCTCAGGCACATGATTGATGGAGGATATTTGAGGGTGGATATTGATGAGATTGCAGCCATTGGCCAATGGTTTATTCCTACCAGCTTGACAGAGGTAAGGAGCTTCATGGGAGTAACACAATACTTGAGGAAGTTCGTAGCAAACTTTTCAGCAGTCGCTGCACCATTGCATGCCATGACTACCAAAAGGAAGAGTTTTCATTGGGGCAAGCCACAACAATGGTCTTTTGAAGAATTGAAGAGGAAGATTGGTAATGCGTCCATTTTAGTCATGTCCAATTTGCCGCTGCCATTTGAATTGGAGATATATGCAAGTGGATATGCTTTATGAGTAATGCTTATGCAAGGAGGAAGACTAGTATGTTATGGTTAAGAATTGTTTCATGGAGTAGTGTTGGACTACCCCGCAAAGAACTCTTTGTTGTTATGCAAGTGGAAAAGAAGTGGAGGCACTTTCTCCTGGGGAAAGAGATCATCATACACAATGTTATCAATACTAGATTGGCCATTGAACCGATTGACCCCAAAAATCGGAATCGAACTGAAACTAGAAACAAAACTAGACCACAAAACCAATCAACCAAAAAATACATAAAATATTCACATTTAGAAAAAATATATATTCATGTGCATCCATGTGAATCTAGTATACACTAATATTCAAAGTTTCTCATATATATCGCAACTAAGGGTGCATATAACCAAAATAACATTGAGTGCAATCCATATTTGAACATAAGCACATTAACAAAGAGGATCTAAATGGCATGAGGACCATCATAAACAATGTTATCAAAATCAGACTGGTCATTGAATTGGTTGACCTTAGAAATTGGAATCCAACCGTAACTGGAAACAAAACCAGATGAGAAAACTAGTCAACCAAAAAATACATAAAATATTCAATTAGAAAAAAATATATATCATGTGCATCCATGTGAATCCAAACCATTATACATTAATATTCAAATTTCTCATATATATAACAAGTAAGGGTGCATATAACAAAAATAACATCGAGTGCAATCCGTATTTGAACAAAAGTACATCAACAAGGAGGATGTAAATGGCATGGAGACCATCATTCACAATGTTATCAAAACTGGAACTGTCATCGAATCGGTTGACTCCAGAAACTGAAATCGGGCAAAAACTGGAAACAAAACCGGTCAACCAAAAAATACATAAAATATTCAAATTTAGAAAAAAATATATATTCATGTGCTTCCATGTGAATCCAAACCAGTATACACTAATATTTAAAGTTTCTCAGGTATATAGCAAGTAAGGGCGCATATATTTGAACAATCCATGAGTGCAATCCATATTTGAACAAAAGTACATCAATAAAGAGGATCTAAATGGCCTCCAGAGTGGAATCAACCCAAGAAATTTTGAAAATAAACCCTTGAATCAACTCCAAATCAACCCAGGAAGCTCAACTCAAAAACTCTCCAAATCAACCCTTCAATCAACTCTCCAAATTAGCCCATCAGTCAACTCTTCAAATTAGCCCAAGAAACACAGCTCAAAAATTCCAAATTGCTAAAATGAATTGTGCGAGTGAAATGGAGGGTGGGGACCTCTTTAAATAGCATTAGGACGGGCCTGGGGTTAGGTTTAATGTTTCGTCTTTTTTTATTGTAGTGTTTTTTTTAAATTGAGTTTAAGTGGTCTTCATCTCCATTGTATGGTTCTGTATGGAACCAATTGGTTTTGGCATTAATGGCCGATTCCAACTGGTTTTGGAATTAATGTCCAGTTTTGTACAAAATTGGCTAGGTTTGGCATTTATGGCTGGTTCCGTATGAAAGTAGCCATTATCGGTTCCAAGCCTTCAATTGGACTGGTAATGCCCTGGCACTGGTCGGACCAACCGGTTTTGCCAGGACCGGTCTAGTTTTGATAACATTGATCGTACACATCGACGATCATCGACCATCAACTGCTGTAGTACTTGCAAAGCCAAAGTAAAATGCAATGAGTGAGGCATTACAAATGGATGGGATTCCTACAACAATTCCATCTACTAATAAAGTAAAAGAAAGGAGCTACAAATAGGGTTGCCGACATGCTTTCACGACCCCTATTGAAGAAGATTGTAGCGATTGGTATGTTAATGTGACTTGAGCCCTTCACTCATGTTCTACTGAGTGAAGACTATCAAAGAGATGAAATTTTCAATGACATATCCAACATTTGAAAGAAACATCAGTTGTTGATGTGGAAGGAAATGAATACCATCTCCAGAATGGGCTGCTATACAAGCTAGACAAATTATGCATACCACAGGACAAAAGGACTCAATGGATGAGGGAAGCTCACACTTCTAAGATAGTTGGTTGTTTTGGTGTGACAAAGACAGTGGAAAATCTGTAGAGGTATATTTATTGCCCAAGGATACAAGAGTAGGTGGCAAGATTTGTTAGGGGCTGTGTCCTTTGCAACACTAACAATCCTAACACGGGGTCGAATCCTGTCGGCTGCCTTATAACCCCTAGGGAGAAACGCACAGCCCGCAAGCACACCCTCCAAGTAAATCGGGGTGAGAATCGACCTTGAGACCTCTTTTTACATATTTCCTTCCATTTACACGACACTTGCCAATCGGTCTACACCTCTGCGGGTCCTTTTATGCAGATTAGTGTTGTGGTGAATGTGGAATATTTGAGGTTGTTCAAGCCTTCCATGTTGGATGGAGAGGAGGACGATCAAGTTCTTTCCACCATAGAAGACTTTGCACCACATATTCTTGAAGAGTTGGAGGATACTATCCTAAAGAGAAAGGAGTGGGTGACTTGCAGAGGATGGCAAGAGATATGGCAGATTGGCCTCAAAGGATAAACACGAAGGAGAGAAAAATGGTATGTGAGGGATCGAGTTGAAATCAAGTTACCTCACCTATCCTTGGAAGCTTTTGGGGATGTGTGATCCAAATTGGATTCACAAGAAATCATCGAATGGTTAATGGCTCAAGTTAACGCAAGGTGCTCAACAAATCAAGAAGTTTGGAAACAATAGAGAAGTTCGTGGCTAGAGATGTTGATGGTGAGGTAGGAGATGTGGTTGATAGTGTGAGGGGGCCCATGTTGAATCAACCAACGTCCATGCCTCACATAATGTTGCATTGCCAATGCAAGCGTTAAGAAATTAAACAAGAGAAAGAAAAGAAAAAAAAGGAGAGAGATAGATCAAAATAAAAGAACCACTAATTAAATTACTACTAGGAAAAGACAAAAGAGAAGGGAAGCATTGGCCTTGGGGGAAGCTAAATAGTTGTGGACGCTTGGCCTTCCAGTTGATCCCCTAACAGATTCCATTCTTCAATATTTAGGCATGGCAAGTTAGAAGGGATTCTTTGGTAGAGAATGTAAGGGAATGTTGTATTAAGTTCCTATGAAGAGAGTGTAAACGAACCCGAGAGAGAGTCCAAACTGTGAACCTACAATTGTTGAGAAATAAAGACTCACCATAGCCATTCGATGTTGGAGTCTATTTTCCTTGAGTTTCTCCAAGTTAACTTCCATGTTCATTGTGTTGAATGTCATGTCCAATGTGTTGATTGTTGTGTGATTGCATTGTTTTAATTAGCTGTTGCGTCTTGGTGCATTGCAACATAAGTTCCATTGAGTAGATAAGATAAGATAATTTTATTAATGTCCGTCTAATGACCACAAAAGTAGGTCAAAGGGACTGTTGAGTACAATGATGTTGTTACAAAGGAGTACCAAAAGGTCTCCTATAAAAGGCAAGATGTAGAAAGTAAAATAAAGTAAGGTAGAGTAGAGAGTGAGATTAAGCTAAATCATAAACAACCCTCGACTCTAAGCCCGAAAATTTGCTCTAAAGTGGAGATGTACAGGATGAGATCCATGAACAAGAAGAACCAAAAGTAATGAGATAAGTTTGTCATGGAATAGACCCATCTCTCCTACCATCGGAGGCCGAACGAAGGAAGTCGAGTATAGTATGATGTTCAGAGGGAGAATTGGTGGGATGCCTAGATCATCTACTGTGTTGGTGTCTGGAAGAGGTAGTTCGTCGTTGAGGCCTGGGGGATCTCCTTCGTCTCTTGGGGAGGGATCTGATTTGGCCATGTTGCTGAAATCTTGTGGAAGGGGGAAAGGTCCCATGGGTCTACACTGATCTGGAGTCGAGAGCTGTGCTGATATCGGTTTGTCTCTTAGCGCCCCTTCCCGAGGGTAACTTCGTGAAGGAGGAAGTGATCCACTGGGTAGAGTCTAGTCTAGTAGGAGGCTGAAGAATATGGGCTCAAAGCCTAAGAGCCTCCTGCATGTATAAGGCTAAGCACCTATGGACGAAACTTTGAAGAAGCGAGTGAGGGTTTGAATCCCCCTGATTAGGCAATGGAACCTCCTCCTGATCTCGTAATAGATGAGTTAGCAGAAGATTAAGTGCTCCTCAATCTCGATTTGTTGTAGATGGCATAACTGGCAGATCCTATTTGATTGATCAATTTGGTGGTCGGTCTCTACATGAAATCTATGAGAACCCACTCTGAACTGGCCTAGGGAAATGCAAAGAGCGTGCATCCAATGGCAGAGTGTATATTGTGGTCGAACAATGCACCTGTCTCTAAGCTCCAAGAAGTGTAACCCACCCTAAGGGTTAACCCAAGTGATTTGGATAAACTTCTTGTAAATTTCATCCTTGATGATCTTGTTCAACTCCTGTTTGGTGGGTAGCAGGTGGCCAGGTGCATCTAAGGAATATCTAAACGAAGATGATGGTCCATCTTCTTGATTTTTCATAAGCTAGGTTAAGCATGAAGTTCATTCCATTTTTAGNGAAGCTCAACTCAAAAACTCTCCAAATCAACCCTTCAATCAACTCTCCAAATTAGCCCATCAGTCAACTCTTCAAATTAGCCCAAGAAACACAGCTCAAAAATTCCAAATTGCTAAAATGAATTGTGCGAGTGAAATGGAGGGTGGGGACCTCTTTAAATAGCATTAGGACGGGCCTGGGGTTAGGTTTAATGTTTCGTCTTTTTTTATTGTAGTGTTTTTTTTAAATTGAGTTTAAGTGGTCTTCATCTCCATTGTATGGTTCTGTATGGAACCAATTGGTTTTGGCATTAATGGCCGATTCCAACTGGTTTTGGAATTAATGTCCAGTTTTGTACAAAATTGGCTAGGTTTGGCATTTATGGCTGGTTCCGTATGAAAGTAGCCATTATCGGTTCCAAGCCTTCAATTGGACTGGTAATGCCCTGGCACTGGTCGGACCAACCGGTTTTGCCAGGACCGGTCTAGTTTTGATAACATTGATCGTACACATCGACGATCATCGACCATCAACTGCTGTAGTACTTGCAAAGCCAAAGTAAAATGCAATGAGTGAGGCATTACAAATGGATGGGATTCCTACAACAATTCCATCTACTAATAAAGTAAAAGAAAGGAGCTACAAATAGGGTTGCCGACATGCTTTCACGACCCCTATTGAAGAAGATTGTAGCGATTGGTATGTTAATGTGACTTGAGCCCTTCACTCATGTTCTACTGAGTGAAGACTATCAAAGAGATGAAATTTTCAATGACATATCCAACATTTGAAAGAAACATCAGTTGTTGATGTGGAAGGAAATGAATACCATCTCCAGAATGGGCTGCTATACAAGCTAGACAAATTATGCATACCACAGGACAAAAGGACTCAATGGATGAGGGAAGCTCACACTTCTAAGATAGTTGGTTGTTTTGGTGTGACAAAGACAGTGGAAAATCTGTAGAGGTATATTTATTGCCCAAGGATACAAGAGTAGGTGGCAAGATTTGTTAGGGGCTGTGTCCTTTGCAACACTAACAATCCTAACACGGGGTCGAATCCTGTCGGCTGCCTTATAACCCCTAGGGAGAAACGCACAGCCCGCAAGCACACCCTCCAAGTAAATCGGGGTGAGAATCGACCTTGAGACCTCTTTTTACATATTTCCTTCCATTTACACGACACTTGCCAATCGGTCTACACCTCTGCGGGTCCTTTTATGCAGATTAGTGTTGTGGTGAATGTGGAATATTTGAGGTTGTTCAAGCCTTCCATGTTGGATGGAGAGGAGGACGATCAAGTTCTTTCCACCATAGAAGACTTTGCACCACATATTCTTGAAGAGTTGGAGGATACTATCCTAAAGAGAAAGGAGTGGGTGACTTGCAGAGGATGGCAAGAGATATGGCAGATTGGCCTCAAAGGATAAACACGAAGGAGAGAAAAATGGTATGTGAGGGATCGAGTTGAAATCAAGTTACCTCACCTATCCTTGGAAGCTTTTGGGGATGTGTGATCCAAATTGGATTCACAAGAAATCATCGAATGGTTAATGGCTCAAGTTAACGCAAGGTGCTCAACAAATCAAGAAGTTTGGAAACAATAGAGAAGTTCGTGGCTAGAGATGTTGATGGTGAGGTAGGAGATGTGGTTGATAGTGTGAGGGGGCCCATGTTGAATCAACCAACGTCCATGCCTCACATAATGTTGCATTGCCAATGCAAGCGTTAAGAAATTAAACAAGAGAAAGAAAAGAAAAAAAAGGAGAGAGATAGATCAAAATAAAAGAACCACTAATTAAATTACTACTAGGAAAAGACAAAAGAGAAGGGAAGCATTGGCCTTGGGGGAAGCTAAATAGTTGTGGACGCTTGGCCTTCCAGTTGATCCCCTAACAGATTCCATTCTTCAATATTTAGGCATGGCAAGTTAGAAGGGATTCTTTGGTAGAGAATGTAAGGGAATGTTGTATTAAGTTCCTATGAAGAGAGTGTAAACGAACCCGAGAGAGAGTCCAAACTGTGAACCTACAATTGTTGAGAAATAAAGACTCACCATAGCCATTCGATGTTGGAGTCTATTTTCCTTGAGTTTCTCCAAGTTAACTTCCATGTTCATTGTGTTGAATGTCATGTCCAATGTGTTGATTGTTGTGTGATTGCATTGTTTTAATTAGCTGTTGCGTCTTGGTGCATTGCAACATAAGTTCCATTGAGTAGATAAGATAAGATAATTTTATTAATGTCCGTCTAATGACCACAAAAGTAGGTCAAAGGGACTGTTGAGTACAATGATGTTGTTACAAAGGAGTACCAAAAGGTCTCCTATAAAAGGCAAGATGTAGAAAGTAAAATAAAGTAAGGTAGAGTAGAGAGTGAGATTAAGCTAAATCATAAACAACCCTCGACTCTAAGCCCGAAAATTTGCTCTAAAGTGGAGATGTACAGGATGAGATCCATGAACAAGAAGAACCAAAAGTAATGAGATAAGTTTGTCATGGAATAGACCCATCTCTCCTACCATCGGAGGCCGAACGAAGGAAGCCGAGTATAGTATGATGTTCAGAGGGAGAATTGGTGGGATGCCTAGATCATCTACTGCATTGGTGTCTGGAAGAGGTAGTTCGTCGTTGAGGCCTGGGGGATCTCCTTCGTCTCCTGGGGAGGGATCTGATTTGGCCATGTTGCTGAAATCTTGTGGAAGGGGGGAAGGTCCCATGGGTCTACACTGATCTGGAGTCGAGAGCTGTGCTGATATCGGTTTGTCTCTTAGCGCCCCTTCCCGAGGGTAACATCGTGAAGGAGGAAGTGATCCACTGGGTAGAGTCTAGTCTAGTAGGAGGCTGAAGAATATGGGCTCAGAGCCTAAGAGCCTCCTGCATGTATAAGGCTAAGCACCTATGGACGAAACTTTGAAGAAGCGAGTGAGGGTCTGAATCCCCTTGATTAGGCAATGGAACCTCCTCCTGATCTCGTAATAGATGAGTTAGCAGAAGATGAAGTGCTCCTCAATCTCGACCTGTTGTAGATGGCATAACTGGCAGATCCTGTTTGATTGATCAATTTGGTGGTCGGTCTCTACATGAAATCTATGAGAACCCACTCTGAACTGGCCTAGGGAAATGCGAAGAGCGTGCATCCAATGGCAGAGTGTATATTGTGGTCGAACAATGCACCCGTCTCTAAGCTCCAAGAAGTGTAACCCACCCTAAGGGTTAACCCAAGTGATTTGGATAAACTTCTTGTAAATTTCATCCTTGATGATCTTGTTCAACTCCTGTTTGGTGGGTAGCAGGTGGCCAGGTGCATCTAAGGAATATCTAAACGAAGATGATGGTCCATCTTCTTGATTTTTCATAAGCTAGGTTAAGCATGAAGTTCATTCCATTTTTAGCATTTCACTTAACCATAAACAATAATGTTGCAGCAACCAAGATCACAAGAAGAAACACCATGCATAA
>JZKD02S1592786.1:0-10158 GCA_000966675.3 Picea glauca
TCTGGCCTAGTGTGGATCATGTACATCAATGATCCAATCAGCTGCCTATATATGGTGGGATCCACCAAATCTGAACCTGTATCAGAATCATGCATCTTCCTCAGGTTGGTAACCATCGAAGTAGACATGGATTTGCAATCCATCATACCAAACCTCTCTAGTACATCCACTGTGTATTTTCCTTGTGCCAGAAATATCTCGCACTGTCTTTGCCACACTTCCAATCCTAGGAAGTAATGTATCAATCCTAAGTCTTTCATCTCGAATTCTGAGGTTAGCTCCCTCTTACACCAGGCTATTAGCCCTTCATCTCCTGTTAGAAAGAGATCATCAACATACAGGATTAGTATAACAAGTTGGTTACCTCTTAACTTGAAGTACAAATTTGTATCAACATTACTTTTCTGAAATCCTAGGATTTTAAGAAAGCCATCAATCCTGTCATACCAAACTTTGGGAGCCTGCTTAAGACCATACAAGGCCTTCCTTAGCTTGCATACACGAGTGCCTTTGTTATGTAGTACAAAACCATCTGGTTGTTCCACAAAGACCTCATGTTCAATCTTTCCATTCAATAATGTTGTTTTTACATCCATCTGATGTAGCTTCCAACCAAGAACGAGAGTTAAAGCAATAATAGTTCGAATGGAGGTATACCTAGCTACAGGAGAAAAAGTCTCTTCGTAGTCAATTCCTTCTTTCTGAGTGAAACCTATGGCTACAAATATTACTTTGAACTTTTCCACACTTCCATCAGATGCATGTTTGATCTTATAGATCCATTTGGAAGAAACCACTGATTTGTCTTTTGGCCTCGACACAATGTCCCAAACATTGTTCTTTATAATAGACCTGTATTCCTCAAGCATCGCATCCTTCCATACTTGTAATTTGTATGCTTCTTCAAATGAAGAAGGTTCGGCATCACTAATGCTGCTCATCAATGCAACATAGCCTCCAAACCTATGAGGCCTCTTCCTTTCCTTGAAAGTTCCTTTGGGAGCAACTATCCTTTCTACTTCTTGCACTATTTCTTTAAGCTACCCTGGCTTCCTTTTGACTAGAGGTTCTTCAAGAGTTCTTTCTAACACTTCAACAGGTTCTAGGGGCTCATTACTTGGCCCTTCACGAGGTTCCTCCCTCTGATCATCTGACTCTTCATTTTCAGAAGAAGGTGAAGCTGGATGAACTGCTTCTGATTCCTACTGAAGCTCTCTGGATTTCTTAAATGCAGCTTCCTCATGGAAAGTCACATCTTTGCTTACCTCTATTTGCCTCTGAACTGGTACATAAATCCTGTAAGCCTTGGAGTTCTCATTGTACCCCACAAAAACCCCTTTCTTGCCTGGGGATTCCATCTTTGTCCTCTTTTCCTTAGGGATATGAATATACACAGGACACCCAAATATACTTAGGTTCTCTACTTCAGGTTTTATCCCTAAGAAGACCTCTTCAGGAGTCTTTTCCTTCAATATAGCATGTGGACACCTGTTCTGAATATACACGACAGTGGAAGTAGCTTCTGCCCATAAAGAATTTGGCAGATCCTGGTCAAACATCATTGCTTTCACTGCCTTAAAAATTGTCTTGTTTTTCCTCTCAACAACTCCATTTTGTTGAGGGTTATATGGCACAGTCAATTGTCTCTTGAATCCTGATGACTTGCAGAAATCCTCAAACTGAAGAGATTCAAACTCTCCTCCATTGTCTGTTCTAAGGATTNTATGTAGTACAAAACCATCTGGTTTTTCCACAAAGACCTCATGTTCAATCTTTCCATTCAAGAATGTTGTTTTTACATCCATCGGATGTAGCTTCCAACCAAGAACGAGAGTTAAAGCAATAATAGTTCGAATGGAGGTATACCTAGCTATAGGAGAAAAAGTCTCTTCGTAGTCAATTCCTTCTTTCTGAGTGAAACCTTTGGCTACAAATATTACTTTGAACTTTTCCACACTTCCATCAGCTGCATGTTTGATCTTATAGATCCATTTGGAAGAAACCACTGATTTGTCTTTTGGCCTCGACACAATGTCCCAAACATTGTTCTTTATAATAGACCTGTATTCCTCAAGCATCACATCCTTCCATACTTGTAATTTGTCTGCTTCTTCAAATGAAGAAGGTTCGACATCACTAATGCTGCTCATCAATGCAACATAGCCTCCAAACCTATGAGGCCTCTTCCTTTCCCTGAAAGTTCCTTTGGGAGCAGCTATCCTTTCTACTTCTTGCACTATTTCTTTAAGCCACCCTGGCTTCCTTTTGGCTAGAGGTTCTTCAAGAGTTATTTCTAACACTTCAACAGGTTCTAGGGGTTCATTACTTGGCCCTTCACGAGGTTCCTCCCTCTGATCATCTGACTCTTCATTTTCAGAAGAAGGTGAAGTTGGATGAACTGCTTCTGATTCCTACTAAAGCTCTCTGGATTTCTTAAATGCAGCTTCCTCATGGAAAGTCACATCTTTGCTTACCTCTATTTGCCTCTGACCTGGTACATAAATCCTGTAAGCCTTGGAGTTCTCATTGTACCCCACAAAAACCCCTTTCTTGCCTGGGGATTCCATCTTTGTCCTCTTTTCCTTAGGGATATGAATATACACAGGACACCCAAATATACTTAGGTTCTCTACTTCAGGTTTTATCCCTAAGAAGACCTCTTCAGGAGTCTTTTCCTTCAATATAGCATGTGGACACCTGTTCTGAATATACACGACAGTGGAAGTAGCTTCTGCCCATAAAGAATTTGGCAGATCCTGGTCAAACATCATTGCTTTCACTGCCTTAAAAATTGTCTTGTTTTTCCTCTCAACAACTCCATTTTGTTGAGGGTTATATGGCACAGTCAATTGTCTCTTGAATCCTGATGACTTGCAGAAATCCTCAAACTGAAGAGATTCAAACTCTCCTCCATTGTCTGTTCTAAGGATTATGATGTGTTTCCCTGTCTGCTTTTCAATAAAGGCTTGATACTCTTTGAATTTATTAAATGTGTCACTTTTAGCTTTAAGAAAATATATCTGACATTTTCTTGAGTAATCATCAATAAAAATGACATAATACAAACAACCACTGAGTAAGGAAGATGACATGGGACCACATACATCGGAATGAACCAAATCTAAGATGACCTGAGCTCTATTGTCACTACTAGGAAATGCTTTCTTTATATTTTTACCTAGCATGCATCCCTTACAAATTTCATTTTTACTAAGATAAATAAAGGGCATACCACATACCATGTTCTGTAGATATGGAAGCGCTTTGCATTGAAGATGTCCAAGTCTTCTATGCCACAACTCGTTGGAGCTAGTTGCATCATGAGACAATGCCTGAACTGACTGTCCTGACACGACATACAGTCCTCCACTGCAAGTTCCAATGGGTTATTTTGTACTTAAGTGGCTACCTTTAGCCCATAGTAATGCCTTCCTGTCCTTGAAGATCACCCAATATCCCTTGTCCTCAAGGGTTGCAACTGATAGTAGATTCTTCTTGAGCCCTGGAACATATAATACTTTATCAATATGAAGTCTAGTCCCAGATTCCAATCTAAAGGAGATAGAGCATACTCCCTCTATCTTGTAACATTTGTCATCCCCAAGCTCAACCTACTCTGCAAAATATTTTGTCTCAAAATCTGAAAGGATCTCCTTGTACCCTGTCATGTGCTTTGATGCACCACTATTTGCTAACCAAGTTTTCGGCCCCGTGAAAACTGCATTGGATAAGGCAGAAACCAAGTAATATTCTTTTCTATTTTCTTTCTCATTAGAATGACTTTTCNCTGGTACATAAATCCTGTAAGCCTTGGAGTTCTCATTGTACCCCACAAAAACCCCTTTCTTGCCTGGGGATTCCATCTTTGTCCTCTTTTCCTTAGGGATATGAATATACACAGGACACCCAAATATACTTAGGTTCTCTACTTCAGGTTTTATCCCTAAGAAGACCTCTTCAGGAGTCTTTTCCTTCAATATAGCATGTGGACACCTGTTCTGAATATACACGACAGTGGAAGTAGCTTCTGCCCATAAAGAATTTGGCAGATCCTGGTCAAACATCATTGCTTTCACTGCCTTAAAAATTGTCTTGTTTTTCCTCTCAACAACTCCATTTTGTTGAGGGTTATATGGCACAGTCAATTGTCTCTTGAATCCTGATGACTTGCAGAAATCCTCAAACTGAAGAGATTCAAACTCTCCTCCATTGTCTGTTCTAAGGATTCTGATGTGTTTCCCTGTCTGCTTTTCAATAAAGGCTTGATACTCTTTGAATTTATCAAATGTGTCACTTTTAGCTTTAAGAAAATATATCTGACATTTTCTTGAGTAATCATCAATAAAAATGACATAATGCAAACAACCACTGAGTGAGGAAGATGACATGGGACCACATACATCGGAATGAACCAAATCTAAGATGCCCTGAGCTCTATTGTCACTACTAGGAAATGCTTTCTTTATATTTTTACCTAGCATGCATCCCTTACAAATTTCATTTTTACTAAGCTAAATAAAGGGCATACCACATACCATGTTCTGTAGATATGGAAGAGCTTTGTATTGAAGATGTCCAAGTCTTCTATGCCACAACTCGCTGGAGCTAGTTGCATCATGAGACAATGCCTGAACTAACTATCCTGACACGACATACAGTCCTCCACTGCAAGTTCCAATGGGTTATTTTGTACTTAAGTGGCTACCTTTAGCCCATAGTAATGCCTTCCTGTCCTTGAAGATCACCCAATATCCCTTGTCCTCAAGGGTTGCAACTGATAGTAGATTCTTCTTGAGCCCTGGAACATATAATACTTTATCAATATGAAGTCTAGTCCCAGATTCCAATCTAAAGGAGATAGAGCATACTCCCTCTATCTTGTAACATTTGTCATCCCCAAGCTCAACCTACTCTGCAAAATATTTTGTCTCAAAATCTGAAAGGATCTCCTTGTACCCTGTCATGTGCTTTGATGCACCACTATTTGCTAACCAAGTTTTCGGCCCCGTGAAAACTGCATTGGATAAGGCAGAAACCAAGTAATATTCTTTTCTATTTTCTTTCTCATTAGAATGACTTTTCTGATTTCTTTTGGATTCATCCTCCTCAGCAGTTGAGGCATGATGTTTCCCTTTCCTTGGATATTTCTTTCTAAACCAACAATATTTGGCAAAATGACCCAACTTATTACAACTAAAGAATTTAATCTTAGATGTATCAATATTCTTTCCTTTGAATGTACCTTTGGTGTTTGGCGTCCTCTGAGAGCCTTTCTGGAAAGTGTCTTTCTTCTTTCCCTTGAATCTTGATGCCAAAGACGAGTGCTCTTCTTTCGTTGGCTCGCTCCTGGTAGTTGTGCGACTCTCCTCCCGGAGGCAATCATGCCATAACCTATCAAACGCGGGCTAAAACTCTTTCCCACTTACACTGTATAAGAAGGTCTCCGATGAAGAAGGAAGACCGTAAAAAATGGCCTGCACTAAATCATCATCGTCCATTGTCACCCCTGTGACCAAAAGATGATCTCTGATCTGGGTTATCCTGGAACAAAAATATGCCACTGATTCACCTTTCTCCATCTTCAAATACTTAAGATTATGCTTAAGTGTCCTCTTTTGACTTGGAGCCTGTTTCTCATATAGATTCACCAAGGTATCCATACAGTCCTTGGCAGTCATTAACGAAGTCATTGCAGGCATTATAATGTCTTTTACTGAGTCAAAGATGATTCGCTTGGTCTTTGCTTGACTCTTCCTGAAGATCGCTCTTCCTGCATTATTTGTGGGTTCCTCCATCATTGTGGTCACATACTGCTCAAGATCATGCTCCTGCAAGATATTTGTTATCTAGAGCTTCCACACATTGAGGTTGGCAACTCCTTCAAGCCCATCCTCGGCCCTGACTAAAATGGAGGATGCCATGGACCTCACACTGGAAACTTAATCAAGATAGCTTGGATCTGTGTGTACCTACTGCTGCACTTCAACACATTTTAACACACTCTAAGCTTTGATACCATGTTAAATTATGAGCTTGACTTCTTATGCGGATTAATTCTTCTATTTTCTTCAACACTTTGATTCCAGCTTAATACACTTCAACAATACCAAATCATAATCGAATAGAAATAACTATTTAGATGAGTAAGCATGCACATCAACGACACATATATCCTGGGGAAACCCTGTACAAGGAGAAAAACCCCAGCAAATGATATTTATTTATTGCATTAATACTATAAAACCATGAATGTTCTTCTCTTAAAGATCTTTCCAAGATGACTCTGACCTGACAAAGACCTAAAATATCTTGTTGAAATACACCTATGATATGTTGCCTCTATTGTTGATATACAACACTGATATGCTACTTTGGCATGCTGACTCTTTATCATTGATATGTGCCTCCATTGCTTTCACCCTTAACCTGCATATCAAAAAATTGTGTTGAAGAGAGGGGTCGACCTCTACTTATATAGGCTAAAGAGGAGAAGAGGAGAGACTCGAAATAGTAACCTATTTGCATGCTTTAATCATAACTCAACTTCATACTTTAGTTCGAACTTAGAACTAGACTTGAGATTGGTATAATTTAGTTCGAAAATAGAACTAGCCTTGAGTCTTTAGTTAAAACTCAACATTACACTTTAGTTCAAAAATAGAACTAGACTTGAGACTTGTATGATTTAGTTCAAAAATAGAACTAGACTTAAGACTTCAGTTGCAACTGAACATTACACTTTAGTTCTAAAATAGAACTAGACTTAATACTTTAGTTACAACTCAACATTACACTTTAGTTCTGTTATCACACAGTTTGTAGCTAGGTCAAATGGCTAGAGAATTGAGGCCAAACTGGCGTAACAAGAACCTTCCCCACCCAATGTCACCTCAATGGGGAGGTTCTTTCTGTTTAGGGAGGTTAACCCAGGGGAGATGTCCCTGACAACCTGGGGTTTTGAAGACGCTAAGGTATAAAGTCAAGGTTAAAGTTTCCTCCTCACAGGTTACCATCAAGATCAGAAGGTCCGACTAATCAACCAATAAAGAAGTGTATGCCCAAAGAGAGCACCTGCCCGGAACAAGACAACAATAAAGAATATATGCAGGCTATAATTCATTGGGTTAGTACTTCATATGACTATCTTATATCAATTAATAAGCAATGTGAAACAATAGATATCAATGAGGTCAACGTCTTATCAATTAACTATGAAAAAGCATCAATTCATCAATAACTATCAAGATGATTAAGCTAACAATGTATGCAACCAACACTTTACTCAATAAATGCTTTAGATCATCATCCAATTGCCTATTTTCAACATTTGCTACGTCAAGATGAGATAACCAATTGTGACGTTAGCCTTAATTAGGGTTAGTTTGTTAGTTAGGGTTTCAAGAATTAATGTTTTGAGAGTTTGTTTTGGACACTATGACCTCAACGTTGTGTGCCTAAGATCAGTGCTTGAGGGTATATGGAGTCAATAAAGGAGAGGACACAAAATTGAAGAGGTAACAAGCTAAATACGAGAGGGAAGAGTTCAAGAGTGCTGCAATGGCAGGGCCCTAGAATCAAAACCCTAGGGGAAAGAGGCTCACTCCGGTGTTGCTTAAGCAAGGCCTCGTGCTCTTTCCTCCTTCTTTAGGTCAAACTTGGCANTTTGGCAAAATGACCCAACTTATTACAACTAAAGAATTTAATCTTAGATGTATCAATATTCTTTCCTTTGAATGTACCTTTGGTGTTTGGCGTCCTCTGAGAGCCTTTCTGGAAAGTGTCTTTCTTCTTTCCCTTGAATCTTGATGCCAAAGACGAGTGCTCTTCTTTCGTTGGCTCGCTCCTGGTAGTTGTGCGACTCTCCTCCCGGAGGCAATCATGCCATAACCTATCAAACGCGGGCTAAAACTCTTTCCCACTTACACTGTATAAGAAGGTCTCCGATGAAGAAGGAAGACCGTAAAAAATGGCCTGCACTAAATCATCATCGTCCATTGTCACCCCTGTGACCAAAAGATGATCTCTGATCTGGGTTATCCTGGAACAAAAATATGCCACTGATTCACCTTTCTCCATCTTCAAATACTTAAGATTATGCTTAAGTGTCCTCTTTTGACTTGGAGCCTGTTTCTCATATAGATTCACCAAGGTATCCATACAGTCCTTGGCAGTCATTAACGAAGTCATTGCAGGCATTATAATGTCTTTTACTGAGTCAAAGATGATTCGCTTGGTCTTTGCTTGACTCTTCCTGAAGATCGCTCTTCCTGCATTATTTGTGGGTTCCTCCATCATTGTGGTCACATACTGCTCAAGATCATGCTCCTGCAAGATATTTGTTATCTAGAGCTTCCACACATTGAGGTTGGCAACTCCTTCAAGCCCATCCTCGGCCCTGACTAAAATGGAGGATGCCATGGACCTCACACTGGAAACTTAATCAAGATAGCTTGGATCTGTGTGTACCTACTGCTGCACTTCAACACATTTTAACACACTCTAAGCTTTGATACCATGTTAAATTATGAGCTTGACTTCTTATGCGGATTAATTCTTCTATTTTCTTCAACACTTTGATTCCAGCTTAATACACTTCAACAATACCAAATCATAATCGAATAGAAATAACTATTTAGATGAGTAAGCATGCACATCAACGACACATATATCCTGGGGAAACCCTGTACAAGGAGAAAAACCCCAGCAAATGATATTTATTTATTGCATTAATACTATAAAACCATGAATGTTCTTCTCTTAAAGATCTTTCCAAGATGACTCTGACCTGACAAAGACCTAAAATATCTTGTTGAAATACACCTATGATATGTTGCCTCTATTGTTGATATACAACACTGATATGCTACTTTGGCATGCTGACTCTTTATCATTGATATGTGCCTCCATTGCTTTCACCCTTAACCTGCATATCAAAAAATTGTGTTGAAGAGAGGGGTCGACCTCTACTTATATAGGCTAAAGAGGAGAAGAGGAGAGACTCGAAATAGTAACCTATTTGCATGCTTTAATCATAACTCAACTTCATACTTTAGTTCGAACTTAGAACTAGACTTGAGATTGGTATAATTTAGTTCGAAAATAGAACTAGCCTTGAGTCTTTAGTTAAAACTCAACATTACACTTTAGTTCAAAAATAGAACTAGACTTGAGACTTGTATGATTTAGTTCAAAAATAGAACTAGACTTAAGACTTCAGTTGCAACTGAACATTACACTTTAGTTCTAAAATAGAACTAGACTTAATACTTTAGTTACAACTCAACATTACACTTTAGTTCTGTTATCACACAGTTTGTAGCTAGGTCAAATGGCTAGAGAATTGAGGCCAAACTGGCGTAACAAGAACCTTCCCCACCCAATGTCACCTCAATGGGGAGGTTCTTTCTGTTTAGGGAGGTTAACCCAGGGGAGATGTCCCTGACAACCTGGGGTTTTGAAGACGCTAAGGTATAAAGTCAAGGTTAAAGTTTCCTCCTCACAGGTTACCACCAAGATCAGAAGGTCCGACTAATCAACCAATAAAGAAGTGTATGCCCAAAGAGAGCACCTGCCCGGAACAAGACAACAATAAAGAATATATGCAGGCTATAATTCAGTGGGTTAGTACTTCATATGACTATCTTATATCAATTAATAAGCAATGTGAAACAATAGATATGAATGAGGTCAACGTCTTATCAATTAACTATGAAAAAGCATCAATTCATCAATAACTATCAAGATTATTAAGCTAACAATGTATCCAACCAACACTTTACTCAATAAATGCTTTAGATCATCATCCAATTTCCTATTTTCAACATTTGCTACGTCAAGATGAGATAACCAATTGTGACGTCAACCTTAATTAGGGTTAGTTTGTTAGTTAGGGTTTCAAGAATTAATGTTTTGAGAGTTTGTTTTGGACACTATGACCTCAACGTTGTGTGCCTAAGATCAGTGCTTGAGGGTACATGGAGTCAATAAAGGAGAGGACACAAAATTGAAGAGGTAACAAGCTAAAGACGAGAGGGAAGAGTTCAAGAGTGCTGCAATGGCAGGGCCCTAGAATCAAAACCCTAGGGGAAAGAGGCTCACTCCGGTGTTTCTTAAGCAAGGCCTCGTGCTCTTTCCTCCTTCTTTAGGTCAAACTTGGCA
>JZKD02S1592787.1:0-10158 GCA_000966675.3 Picea glauca
TTTTTTTGGTTTAATGCTTTGCTTCTGTCTTTTGCTATGCTCACAGTTTGTGAGAATTTACTCATGTATGCATCCCTGTTCATATTCTCGAATTAGATCAAGGAGCAGAGGGGAAGGGTCTCTCAAGACATTCACAAGAAGGTTGGCAGCACTGTTAGAGGTCACCAACCTTCTTCAAATTGTAACTTTCTGATTCCGGCTGGCCAAAGTGCCGATTAATGCAACATAACCGTTTTCGTAAAAAAAAAACAAGCAGCTTAAATGGTGTAGTGGTTAAGGCTAGAGGAATATAGACCAGAGGTTCTACGTTTGACCCACCAGAATGCACATTTGTTTGTTTTATTGGTTATATGGTTATAAGCATATACTATATACATTGGTTGTCATATATTTATAGTGGTATATGGTTTAAACCCCTACAAATCTTGGCTTATGGTCATATTACATTGCATATAATATAGGTCGATGGATAATCCCTCAACCCTTTTTCCGTCCAACCATACAACATTCCAAACTCAAATATAATCTGCTAGACCTAAGGTTAAGAAACAATGTGATGGTGTATTGGTAAAGGGCTTGGATAAGGTCTTGGGAGGTCACGGGTTCGATCCTTCAAACTCTCATAAAATTTCAATAAACCTTAACCATAATGGCCAATGAGAGGTTTCCACATGGCAACCCCTCATTGGTCTATCTTGCCACATGTCAACACATAATTGGTCTACTTGGATTGTACAATTGCCTAGTCACCTGCCAACTTGTCATGCCATGTTGCCTACCTACCATGTGTCACCATGTGATGTCACCTCGTCAGCAATGTATGACATGTACAATCATTCCATGTGTCACCCTTGCAGTGGTGACACTGTCACCTTTGACCTTTTGACTTTTTCCTTTTTTCCTTAGTTTGACTTGAACTTTGATCGACTATAACTTTCGCATACAAGCTCCATTTGAGGCAATTTTTACACCGTTGGAAAGATATCACTGAGATATACACAATGATGTAGTTTTCAAGAGAATTTTAGATGGTCAAATTTTGAGATTTTATGGATCCTCCTGGACCTATGTGAGTGTTATGGATCTTCATGGACCTTCTGTGAAGGTTCTTAGATCCTCCTGGATCACACCTTCCCACTAAAGAAATTTTGGTCCTCCAAAAGTATGAGTATTTCAACAACTTAGTGATGATAACTCTTACTCACTCTTCCATCTTGCTGAATATTCCGGGACTCAATCTTTATCTTGGATCTTGGATCTTAAATCAATGTACTTTTGTCTTCTTCTGAAATTTGGCTTTGAATTTGGCCTCTGGCACTGTCACTAATAGATATAGCTTTGGTTCTGGCTCATAGATTCCTTCACACAAAAGTCTGCTCACTAAATATCTGCAATATCTGAATGCAAATCAGGTATTCAAAATCCACTCCCTTCTCCTTCTCTGTTGAAGATATTCTATCCCGGTCAATCTAAAACCAAGTCGAATGTTGATCTATGCCTTACCCTTATGGACTCTTTGTTCCTATACTGTTGATGTATCTGTAAGAATATATGAATGAATTCCATGCCCATTACTTCTCTCCTGCCTTGAAAACAATTCTTTCTATACTGCCTAAACTACTTCTGCTCAAGGTATACATATACACGAACATGGCATAATGTATTGAAGATGCTTATAACATGCATCCTCTTACAAAGAACATTATTTCTCCTTTACTAGCTCTAGGAATATTTACATTACTTCGATGCTCTTCCTGCTTTCGATCTACATGTTCCAACTTCTTGCATTCTTCTGTTCCTCCGCCTTCAGTACTTCAAAATAAGAATGTTGACTTAACAATTCGATCAATATGTAGTATTTTAGCTTATAAAAAGACAATACAATTGTTTATAATTTTTTAGAAGGCTTAGAAAGATTTATAAGATCCCTCTCACTCCTATAACAAAGCGGTTATATAAAAACTCTTTACAAGATTAATCTCACTTCAAACAATAGGTAAGGTGTCTATATAGAAACCTTTGTACAATATTCCTCTCACTCTTAACAACATATAAGGTGGCTATATAGAAATCCTTTTACATAATTCCTCCCACTCTTATCAACATATAGGGTGGCTATATATAAATTTTATAGAATTCCTCTCACTCTTATAATCTATAGAGTGGCTTCCAAATCTTCTAATAGACTTAGGAGGTATCTACATATGCATATTACTTTTACAAATATACATATTTACAATGAAATATCTTCAAATGGATGGATTATTCATGGACTCATCCTCCCCTTAGTACTGGAAGGAGTCTCACGACTTCCTATCTTTGACAATGCCTATGGTGTTGATGTTGAATCAAACATTGAATATGATGCAGAATCTGATGTTGAATCCAAGAAACCATTAGACCAAATTATAGGTCTTCCTAGTAACCTATATAATCTCTCCTTGCGAACGCCGAGCACAATTGTTGTGTCTTGAGCAACTTCCCTTGAATACACAAGTATCTAGCCATTCTAAAATGTGATTGCATATCTGTCATCCTCAAAATCCGTAACTGAGAGTAGGTTTACTTTCAAATACAAAACATATAACATATGTTTTATTCTCAGAAATCCTCCCGAATCAAGCTGGAATGTTACATATCCATACCTTTTTATTCTTGTTTGGTGTTAGTTCTAGATCCTACATAGAAATCCTTGTTGATCTCTGAGAAATTAAAAAATATTTATCTCATCCCTGTCATGTGGCGAGATGAGCCACTATCCACGAACCATTAATCGATGTCTTCATATATCACTCTACTAAGACCAACCATTCAAAAGTATTCTTTCTCGAATCTTTCAAAAGGATAGTTAACTTCATCTAGGGATGTTG
The DNA here is from genome assembly GCA_000966675.3 of Picea glauca. Lineage (NCBI taxonomy): Eukaryota > Viridiplantae > Streptophyta > Pinopsida > Pinales > Pinaceae > Picea > Picea glauca. The sequence continues at coordinate 2,871 of JZKD02S1592787.1, forward strand.
CTTTTCTTCTTGCAAGTGCCTTTACATCGTTCCAGTTTTTCTTTGGAAATAAGTGTGGATAAAGTGTCCAACACATCTCAATCTGATGTCCACTCTTACCACAATAACAATGGAGTATCTTGTTCCCATCTTGGAGCCACGACCCTTTATTGTCATCCCCCCTTTTCCTTTGCTTTGAGAAATGACCTTTACCTTTAGCCTTCTTCTTGGATGGATTTTCTTGCATGGACTGTCTTCTTCGACATTTTTCCATATCATGGTTACTAGTTCCACATGAAGCACATGGATACATAGTCCATTTTTTAGTAGGAAACGTCTTCATTCCCTCTTTAGAATGCACATCTTTCTCGATCATGCCTTTTGAAGGAGCCAATTTCTCTTGCATCAAAGAATTTTGATTTTCTACTTTCCCAACTTCATGGAATGGTGTCAATATCTGATACTTAGTCTACAATTCCTTTCCAACTCATGAATAATACCTCTATGAAATTCCTCATGACATAGCAGTCGATCTTGCAACTTCTACTTCTCTTCCTCGAGAGTTTGAAGTTGCATCCTTAATTCAAAATTCTCATTCTGAATTTGTCGATTAATGTTCTTCTGTAGCCTTAACTTCATGAGAGATTTAGTCATTTTGTCCTCTCAACAAGAGTCTTCAAAATCTTCACCAGCTTAAGTCTTAGACCTTGTCACATCAACAACTTGCAAATACATGTCAAAACTAGCTTTGATACCACTTGATCTAAAAATCCTTAGATACCACTTATTCTTTTAAAATATACATGTTAGCATCTAACCTGATTAAGAATTAATTCTTGATCGTATTGAGGTGATTTGTAGAAAAATGATGTTGTGCTTCTTATCCAAAATCTCATAAACTGATGATTAATTTGAAGAATTATGAGATAACACAATTAAAAATAAAAGAACTCAAGTTATACAATATTGATGACATGTATTACTTCATCTTCAAGTCCTCCTTAGATAGTGAGATTGCTCTTCATAATCTCAAAATGTCAAATTACATTACAATATGGACTTACAGAAAGCCAATTTTATGGACTCTCTTTAATTTCGCTGCTCAAACTCAGAAAATGAGTTTACCATTGAATTCATTACAAAATTATGAGAAAAATGAGTATAAAATCGACCATATTCTAAACTGGCTCTATTTTACCATATTTACATGCCAAACGATGCACTATGGCACTCATTGATGGAAATATGGACTAATACTTTTACAAATGACCTATTAGCACAAAAATAACATCACCATTGAACTCCTCTCCGAAAAATGAGAAAAATGAGTATAAGCATGCCTATGTTTGGACAATATACCTCATGGCACACAAATCTATGCAACACATAAACTTAGCTTCCTCCTTGGAATGCACTCCAATGCACTTGTATCCTACCTCTGTCTCGATATCTATGCATCCTCATACTTCATGCCTATCTCGGGATGTGTGCTATCTCAGTCCTCACGCCCATTAAATAGGTTACGGGCCCAACCTCCTACCCACACCTTCCAATATCAAATTAAATATGATTTAATTCATTTGTTGTAACAAGCGACTTAAGTGGTGTAGTGGTTAAGGCTCCGGGAATATAACTTGGAGTTTCTGGATTCGACCCACCACAATGCACATTTGTTTGTTTTATTGGTTATATGGTTATAACCATATACTATATGCATTGGTTGTTATATATTTACGATGGTATATGGTTTAAACCCTCGTGAATCTTGGATTATGGTCATATTACATTGCATATGATATGACCATAATCCAAGAGCCCTCAACCCTTTTTCCTTCCAACCATACAACATTAAAAACTCAAATATAATATGCTACACCTAATGTTAAGAAACAATGTGATGGCGTATTGGTAAAGGGCTTGGATGAGGTCTTGGGAGGTCACAGGTTCGATCCTCTAGACTCCCATAACATTTTAATAAACCTTAACCATAATGGCCAATGGGAGGGTTCCACATGGCAACCCTTCATTGGTCTATCTTTCCATGTGTCAACACACAACTGGTCCACTTGAACTGTACGACTGCCTAGTCACCTTCCAACTTGGCATGCCATGTCTCCTACCTTCCATGTGTCACCATGTGATGTATCCTCATCAACAATGTAAAACCTGTGCGGTCATGCTATGCATCACCCTTGCAGTGGTGACACGTTTCACCTTTGACCTTTTGACTTTTATCTTTTTTCCCTAGTTTGACTTGAACTTTGACCGGTTATAACTTTTTCATATGAGCTCCATTTGAGGTGATTTTTGCATTGTTGGAAAGCTATCCTCGAGATCTATGCAATGATGTAGTTTTCGAGATCATTTGATATGGTCAAATTTTGATCTTTTATGGATCCTCCTGGACCTCTGTGAGAATTTTGGATCTTCCTAGACCTTCTGTGAATGTTCCTGGATCCTCCTGGATCATCTATCATCATCATGAACAATTATCTGCAATAGTCAAGTTGAATCGCATGAGTAACCACTCATAAAACCTATATTAGACTTGAAGGCTAGATTCCATACAGAAGAGGCTCAATTGGTACCTAGTGATAATATAAGTTAAGATTAATATTTCTTAAAAACTTGGCACCTTTGAGTTGGTCAAATATATTTTCAATCTGGGGGATTGGGTATTGGTTATTAACTACTATTTTTTCAAGGTTTTGTAGTCAAAACAAAGTCACCATGTCCCATCCTTCTTTTGAACGAGCATAATCAGGCTCGTAGTGTTGCAGATAAAGGGAATTAGGAGATCAACGAGCTATACATTCCAAGACGAGATGGTGTTTAAAGAAACCATGAAAACACTTAAGCACAATTTATCGTAGCTCAACATATATAGAAATGCACAAAACACAAGTCAATACCATCATGATAGATTGATCCATAAGATCATATATATAGCCCCAAACTATAACTAACTCCCTTGAAGTGAGGAAAACATAATCAACTTTGATTGGCCAGGGTGTTCATTGAGCTCCTTAATTTCTTCCTCAACCTGTGAACCAATCGACTACCATTGTTGAACCAACCAGCCAATTGCATGCTCAATCAAGTCTCCTAGTCAACTATTGATTGTTGACTAAATTCCCCATAAGATCTAGAGGTGTGATGAACCTCATATACTAACTGCCCCCACCCCCCTATTAGCACAACACTATATATTTGAAGCCCGGGCATAGCCCAAAGTTTCACAAACTTAGCTTCTATCAAAAGCTTCCTAAATATATCAACAACCTGATCATTTTTCCTGAAATAAACAAGAGACACAACAACATCTTGTACTAGCTACCTCAAATAACGAGCATGATGATCTACATGATTCATATTAATGCGAGTAATATAATTATGGGCTACTTGTATGGAACTTTGATTGTCACAATACACTATTTTCACTTCCTCAATCAAATATCTAAGCTCAACCATGAGATTATGAATCCACACCACCTCCATGGCAACATTAGCCCACTACACCATGATATTTTGGTTCTATGGTCAAAAGAGAGACCACCTTCTACTTTTTATAGGACTAGACTATGGGTCCAGATCCAAGATGAAATACATATATAGACATGGATTTCTTATCATGTCCATCTCCAACCCAATCAAAGTCAATGTATCCAACTAAATGGTTCACATTTCACTGCAAAATTTTATACCAAGTTGATAAGTTCCCTTGATATAGTGAAAAATTCTCTTTGCAACCTTCAAGTGGATTTCCCTCAAATATTGAATGAATTTAGAAACCACACTAACAATAAAGGAAATATCAATTCAACTATGAGTTAAATAAATAATGTTACCAATAAGTTACCTATAAAGAGTATCATCGACTTTTGGAGAATCACACTCTTTAGTGAGCTTTACTCCTGACTAGTGAGGAGTAGCTCATAGTTTATAATCTTTCATTTCAAACACTTGTAATTTATTTAGTACATATTTAGGTTGTCAAAGGAAGTTACCATCATCCATTTGTAAGACTGGGATTCCTAAAAAGAAATGAAGCAAACCAAGGTCATTCATTTCAAAAGTATCTACTAATTGTTTCTTCAACCCCAAAATTAAATCAACATTACTTCTAATAATGACTAAATCATCAACATTCAATGCAACAATTAAAGTTTCATCATCTATATGTCAAACAAAGATATTGTGTCCGGATTCACACGTTTGAAACCAAGATTAAGGAAAAACCACTCAATATTTTCATACCATGCCATAGGGGCTTGTTTTAAACCATACAAGGATTCCTTCAGTCGACATACAAGACTTCCATCTATATTAAATCCTTGGGGATGCTCCATATAAATCTCCTTAGTGAAATCACCATGTAAGAAAGGAATTTTGACATCCATCTGATGTACCCCATCCAAAATGAGCAACAAGTGAAAGAATTAGTTGAACATAATTCATGTTAGTAACAAGGGAAAAAGGTTTTAGTATATTTTAACCCTCCTTCTTGAGGAAATCCCTTTGTTTCCAACCGAGCATTATTCTTTTCAACAACACCTTCATATCTGAATTTGGTCTCATAGACCCATCAACATTTCACCACGTTCTTTCTTTTCAATCAAGGAACTGAATCCCAAGTTTTATTTTTCATCAAAGAATGATTATCTATAGGATTATCCCATTTGCATTGACCATGTGGAATTACATATGTATCAAGATGTCATGCCTCTATCGCACATACCACTAGAGCAATACTACCATGTTTTTTATGCCCTCTTCTTCTCCTTGAGTCATTTATATCTCATGCATTATCACCAACAACTTCAATTGTTTTAGTTTCTTAGTTGGGAAGACAAATGTCCTTTTTGAAGGGATTCCTATACTAAAATCACCATTAGTTGACTCAACAGGTGTTCGAAAACTTGTGGTCAAATATACTGTGAAATGTTGTTATAAGTCGGTTATAGTACATGAGTTGACTGTAATGTACCTAGTACCCTCTGTCCACCATTGAGGATATAGGGGGCTTCCTGAAAGACATAAATTTTCACCCAACTTCTTACTATGATACCAATTTCCTCTTTGTACTGTTATTAATTTAATTAATACATACAACATAACAGATCATGATTATGCATACAATATAACAACAACCAATTCACAACATAAACAACTTAAACCCAACATTTACACAAATAAACCATAACACTTATCTTCTACTAACAATTCACCAACTAGTTGTAGATGAAGGATGTTCCACCCAACCATAGGATCACTATTGCACTTAATCTATATACAATGGGACACCCCTAAGATGAGACTAAGATCCCACAAGGATGCATTATCTATGGCCAGTTCTAATCCTCTCACTTATCCCATTACCACAATTTATCATTTCTTCACTCTTAAAATAATTCCAACCCATTGGCTTTCTTCTGCTTCAATCTACACAACTCAAGGAATGGGATCCCCTTCTCTACTGTGCAGTCCCTCGGGTTATCTTACTTCCTTTCTAGGCTCTAGCACATACTGATCAAGAAATATCTATATTGGAGACTATAAGGATTATCAATTGTAATGGAGTTTTTCTCAATGACAATAGTTCCTCATGCACTTGGCATAATTTTCACATAGAATTTGTAAGAACCATACCCATTCTATTATATGTCATAGTGTGTCATATTCTCTCCCACAACCTCTAGGAATAATGAATGGAAAAAATACCCCCAACGACTAAACATCAATTATATTTGCATGTTCCCAACTCGCCACTTGTCTTCCCCAAGAGGCTCATGTACTTCACTTGGGAATTCATCCCAAGGTTCCCAAAGACTTAAAAACATTTAAAGTAATGAATTAGGATGATATATGATAAAGGACTTAGTCTAGGAATAAAATAATATAATTTGGTTTTGGCCCCTTTAAGTCCCCTAAGCCCCCTTTCTTTCCTCTCTTGTGGAATCATAGCCCCCCGCGTATTTCTTCCTTTTCCATTTGCAGATGGTGATGTGTTTTTTTTATTCAATATTCCAATTAAATATTGCATTGTTTGGATCTCAACCTTTCATTATATTAACATATATACATTGCTAATCTGGGGATCAAGATTGGGGTATTACATTCCCCTCCCCCTAAATTTTTCTCTATCCTCAGTGCACATAACCATGTATACATATGCATTTTTACTATGGGGATCCAACTAGGCATATTTCATTTTCCTCCCCCTAGATTTTGTACCATCCTCGGTGCATATCACCATTATATACAATAACTTTACATCAAAGTGTTACAACCAATGCAGGTATTCCTTCCACATTGTATCCCCCGGCTACTATGTTACTTCATTGATTTGTAGTGCACCCATTGGATATTTATCTCGAGTATTGTGATCTTCCTATCTAGTATACATATTGGTTGTAGCCAGAATTATCTTTTTGGTTCCATGTGCAATGTTCATAGGGGTATCACATTCTTTTCCCTCTCCTCAAAATGACACCATCCTTCATGTTCTTCTTTCCAGGTACTCAATTCATCTCTTCATTCTTCAATTGTTCATATACAAACCATCAAGAAAGCATACATGTTATTGCCATTATCATGTGGAAATTATTTTATTCACGAGAGTTCTAAACTCCACATTGTAAGAGTGTATTAAAAAATTAGTATGCAATCTTAGTTCAATAATTATCTATATGGCTATTTATTTTCTTCACAAAGTTGCCATGGGAAATAATTTAGCTCATTGTTATTTTTTACACATCCTTCTTGATTTTAGCTATCATGCCACATAAATATTTTGCAAAAAATCCATTTAATTCACCTCTTCATTGCTTCACTCACTCTTCCAATCTTAGGCATCCCCTTCCATGCTAAATAGTCCCTTGGGTGATCATTGTTTCCAAGGTTTTCACATGCAAGGAGAGCACCAAATTACTACCAACCATCCAATACCAATCTCTAATAATTAACTTGTGGAAACCACCGAGTTCTAGTGGATTTCTTATTGAGCTTTATTTCTTTTAGCCATCATCGTTTTCCATAAATATTTTCTCCTAATAGAGATTTCATGTAGCTCATCCAAGTATGACTACTCTGGCATGCAATTATTTCACTACATCCACAACAACTCCTAAAATGATCTCAAACTCATGAGTTAGTAGAAATTCTATCATTTCAGATATTCACATACTAATTTCAATGCAATATGACACAAACATGCATTTAAATAATGAATTCAAGCCACAGGGGATTCACCTTATTGACCAATATCTTATCACGTTCATTCATAAAGGGGATTTTTAAATTATGAAAA
>JZKD02S1592788.1:0-10158 GCA_000966675.3 Picea glauca
ATCTAAGGATCTAGCAGGTATTTTGATGATTTGAGCACTTGGGTATTCATTGTCATGCCCCGATCTATCATTCTAGTGGATTGGTGGAGCTGTTGGGGGTCTCTAGGAGAGAGGCCGAATTATTAGGGTTTCAGTCATCCAGTGGGGCGCACCATTCAGTGCAGAAGTTCAGATCTACAAGGTTTGAGAGGGATCTTGGAGATTCGGGCACCTGGGTTGTTCTTTCCATCACCCGATCTACTGTTTGGCATCTTTCTTGAGTTGATTGGACATCTTTGGCACCATGGCCGAATTGTTGAGGAGCTGCAGCTATCCAGCAGGACGTGGCATTGGTCTTCATTTCTTATCCAGCCTTTGGAGGCTTATTTTGTATTGTCGGGAGCATTTTGTAGCAGCTCTATTGTCTATCTTCTTGGCCATATGTTGAGCATTCCAGATCGGCATCTTCATTGTAGCAAGTTTCTCTATTTCATGAATAAAAGCAATTTGAGATGTTTTGGCTTGTCTATCATATTACATATGGTTGAGGTATGTTCCATGGTTGTCTCTTCTTGTTATTTGCTGCAAACATTCATATAAACACATCAGTAAACCCTAAGGTCGAAATCAAGAGGCCATTCAGCAAGTAAACACAAGTAAACAAATAGATCAGCAAAGTGTTTGACGAAATACCACAACCAGTAAAAGTTTTAAAAAGACACCAAAACAGTGATGATCCTAGCATAATGGCTTGGGATCATTACAGTGGTACCAGAGCTTAGACTCTTTCCAGCCTGAGGGATATTCCATAAGGAAAGATGGGGTCTATAGATTTTTTTGGAGAAGCGGTGAGTTGTGAAAGGGAATATCATGCACTTTGTGAGAGGCTTGGGCCTCTAATAACGCTCCAAAAGTTTATATCCATGAAAAACCCCAGTTGGAGCGAAGATGAGGTGACATATTGAACCAACATAGTAGAGGGAATCAGAGCCAGAGTAGCTAGATGGAGGGAGGCACAGATAAAGCGAGCACGCAACTTTGCTACAGTTGTAAGGTGCCTTGGGAACTAGATCATAGGTGTAGGGGTAAGGGTAAGAAGCATATCATTGAGGTGCACTATGATAGTGATGATGAGGATTTGGAGCAGTCTGATGATGACAATGACTCTTGCACAAAGGCTAGTGATAGTGACTCTACCTCAAAGGATAGTGATGATGACTCTTGCACATAGGCTAGTGATAGTGACTCTACCTCAAAGGATAGTGATGATGACTCTTGCACAAAGGCTATGGATGATTGCACGCTTGAGGAGGAGGATGACCCTTGTGTAGTGGATAGGCAGCTGGATGGATAGGACGATAGCACCAGTGTATCAGCAGACATATCACATACCTTTGATGTCTTTACATCTCAGCAGAGTGGTGACACTAGTGAGGAGTCACACGTGTTAGCACCTAGAGATGATGATATTCCTATGGGGGCCATGACACATCTGTCACCTGTTCAGACACCCATGATAGCCATGTCACATGAGGAGATCAGTGGCACGTCAGGTATGATGGATGAGCCTAGTGCGAGGGATGCACACCATGGACGGGTAGACCCATAGATCCAGGAGGAGGTACAGGATGTACAGGCAGTTGACCTCACACATACAGGTCAGCCAGAGGAGAGGGAGTCACAGCTATTGGAGACTCCATTGGTTGAACAGATTGTAGAGGCTAACAGGTGGATGGAGCACTTACTTCCAGGATCAGATTTCATTGATGAGGATGCACTCTTTAGTATTCATGATGACCATAGCATATGTCTAGACACAACTATATGGGATCCAGGTGGAGAGGATAGTAGTAGGTTGAGTGCATAGGAGGATACGGCTGCTCATACAGGGTATAGTGTGATTCAGGGGGAGATAGCATCTAGTGATGGGGTGTGGTGGCATACAGGATTACCCAACAACACATTAGACAGGGGACAGTTCAACACGTCATCTTATGCAGAGGGTGTTTTTGGGGATTCCAGAGTTGACACTAGAAGTGAGGGGTCTGAGATGGCACCTCAGCATGACCATGATCAGGAGTCACACCACTTAGCATTACAGTTGAGAGTTAGTGAGGCTATGATCATGGCATCCACTAGACGTATTGATAACATGCATGCAGTGATGGCAGATTACTGTTGGAGAGCATTAGTGGCATGGGGTAGCTCAGATGGAGGATTTTCCATAGATGATTTTCACACTCTCAAGAAGAGAGTGTCTATGATGAGGATTGACTACCAGCAGTTGTTGACAGATAGGGATTATCTACTGAGGGTTGGTGAGATGTATCATGAGGCTCTGAGGGAGCAAGAGTTGGAGATGGACCGACTCACTCAGGAGTTGGAGGGCACTCAAGGATTCTTGAGAGGCACATAGACCACCCTTCAAGAATCAGAGTCTAGGACAGATGAGTCTCTTGAGGAGATCCATTAGAGATCCACTTCATTTGTCTTAGTGGACACTCAGATGTATCAATCAATCACGTTGATAGAGGATGTTGATGATCTAGCAAAGGAGCACCAGTTGATGGAGGACACTTCCATTTGTGTCTTTGGAGTGTTTGATCTCCATATAGAGTTTTATCCAGCAGTACGCCCAGGATCTGTGATGCAGCATGAGTCTACGAGAGATGACATGAGTATGCTAGAGCATACAGTGATGAGTGATAGCTCACAGAGACATGTCGAGATGTATGATGGGATTCAGAGGGGTGTATTGACTTGCATGGAGGAGACACACTTAGGSGAGTATGMATATTTCACTCTTTTGTAGCAGCCCATAGTTATGAGTGAGCACCTTCACCATATTAGCAGTGGCATGAGGAGAGATAGACAGTGGCTGAGAGAATGGAGAGTGCCTAGGCCGAGGCCACCTGACATGAGTACCTTTACGGCATCTAGCTGAGGAGGGAGGGATCGTCATAGGCATCCAGTTGAGCCTTGGTGTGTGAGAGAAAGCATCATGGGCTAGGTGGTAGCAGATGAACACATAGGGCTTATGACAGTGATCAGTCTCACACAGGAGCAGTTAGAGGAGATTGGAAGTGATAAACTTCCAAGTTTGCCATGGGACCCAGGAGTCTGTTTTGTTAGCACGATATTCATGTTGACCCAGGTTGCACCAGAGAGCCACACACTCCACCTTGATTTGGTTTGGAGTGGATATGCAGATACTTGTCCTATGGGGCATGGAGAGGTTTGGACAAGTACTTCTTCTATAGAGGTGTCTTCACTGATACAGTTTCTGGACAATAGGTCCAATGGTCACAGGTATTTCAGTTGGAGGACCCAGGAGAGGAGGGTTCAGGATGTATGCAGGGGGCAGACAGTCATTGTCAGAGTAGTGTAGTGTCAGCATGAGGATCTTCGATAGAGTTGTGTCCTCCTCTATTTGGTTATTCTTCCAAACACATGGAGAGTTTGCATTGCCTTCTGCATCGTGAACTTGTGTCAATGTCATGTTGCCTAAGTCTGATCATCTGTCATTCTCTTATCCAAGGGAATTTTTACCTAGCCTCAGTCGGCCCCTCTACAGTTTGTCTCTTGACCTCATGTCCATCCATCCCGAAAGTCCAATCAAGTCTTTGTTCAAAATCATTGAAGTTTTCTTCTTGATCACTGAGATCCTCTTGTATGCTCCCGATGAGTCATCGAAGACCTCTGGGTAGTGAAGTTGTACACTCACATTACACTCCTACCCGAGTTTTGAAGATCTTGAAGTTGTTGCTTGTGCTCTGAAGGCCTCATGGCCTCATCTCCAACCATCAGGCATCATTGGCTTCTTGAAGATGGATACTATATATGTATATATTTGATTTTGAGATGTAGATCTATTGTGTATTGCTCATGGCTACACTTTATATAGTTATTTGACATGGATCTGTAGTGTATTTGATTGGCAGCCATGATTTATTTCATCCCGAGCATGGGTATGCCTGCCTCGGAGAGACAATTGTTATTTTTGCAGATGGCACCTCCCGAACTCTAGTCTCGGGCTCACTCACTTCGTACATTGGTGAAGATTTTATAATGCATTTCAGCCATCAAATGCTCTTTTGACCTCAAACATTAGGTGGCATATGTTATAACCCTAAATTGTTATATACATGCATACCTGGCATTTGGCCCTCTTACTTGCTATTTTTTCCAAGCCATCACTAAGTAGATCTTCTTAAAAACACTATTTTTGAATATGTACGCGCCATGCACAACTACTTCCCATGTACATACACTTTTTGCACCACTACAGCCCGCGTACATACGCTAGTTGGACCATTACAACCCGCGTATACTTACAAAATTTGCAAAAATTAAAAAGTTGCAAGGAATTCATTGAGATTACGGGTTATTGGGTAGTTTCCCAATTGATCCACCGCCTATAGCCCGTCACCCAACCAAATAACCATCCTTTTGTCATATAAAAGGAGGTGTTGGGGTCTCATTCCACATCTAAGCATAAGAACAGTGAAACTCTGCTCATTTCACATCCCCTCCTTGCCCCAAGCATTTGTAGCCTTGTTGAACGAATTGCATCAGAATTCCCCATTTTGCCCTTTTTCCTCCATTTCTAAGCCCATTCGATTTCCCAAAGATTTGAGCGGAGAAAGATACATGGAGGTGCACTTGGGCTTGGTGAAGAGGAGCCCAGACCAAGTTCATGGAGCAGTCATCGACCTTGTTGTAAGTAAACATTGTGATATCAATAAAAGAAATACTTTTCCTGTCACGAAATATGATGTGGCTAATGTTTGTATTTGATTCATGTTTCATTCTAACATCTAACCCATGATTTATATATGAGATGCATGTTTGCAGTTTCATGTTTATCAATTTATGAATGCAGGTCAGCCTTGGGAGGAGGCTTGTAGTCAGTGGAGCTATCACGCGCGAGAGGATCGACATCGGACGCGGAGTAAAAGGTACAATTACCTGATAATTCTTACCTTGTATTTCATGTATGAGTCTGGGATACGTTTGGGGTAGTTAGAAAATTAGCATACTTTTAGATGGTCATGATCTGCCTACATGTTAAACCCTAGTGTAGTCCATAGGGGGGTTTTCCTGCTATATCAGGAACCCGGTTCGAATAATGTATCTATCTTTGTATGTTTAGATACAACACGTATATGAAATAACTCATTCCTCTTTCGTTCATCATTGGAGATTGAACTAACATGAACAGAATATTTACCTTGTACTCTAACCACTGTGATATTTCCTTCATCTCCTGATTCGGAACCAAGATCTTGTTGCACAATAGCAACGATCTTCATCTTCGCCTTTCCACTGAAATGGTTTCTTTTCTAGATGTAGTTTCCAACAATGTTATTCATCGTGACCGCTCTTCTTGCAATGAGTGCAAGATGGTTTTCCTCCTTCTCTCATCACCATAGCGGTCTTCTTGTCCTTCATTTTAAACTTCTTGAAATTCTTGTGTGGGAAATTGGAAGGTTTCTTCATGGGATCTTCTTGAACATGTTTCCCCCTGTTCTCAAGGTGAGTGGCTTGCACACAAACTTCATCAATACCAATGGGGTTAAACAAGAGCAAAGTATGACGAATATAACTATGAAGTGTGCCAATATACTTCATTAAAGTTTCATAAGAATCAAAAGGAATATTCAATGCTAGAGCTTTTGTCCTAAATTCTTCTGTTAAACTTTGTACAATCTAACCTTTACTTTGCCTCAATGTTTTCCATTCCATCATTGCTTTATGTAAATACCCTAATGGACAGAACTGCTTCCTTATCTCTGATTTAAATTCTGACCATGAGGAAAGAAGATTACCACACTTACTTATGTCATGTAGCTTTCTCTCCCACCATACGAGAGCGGTGTCTTCCAACCGAAGAGAATCCAGTTGCACTTTAACTTCATCTTCGTCAATATGTTGAACACGGCAATAAAATTCAACCTGTTGGATCCAATTATCTAGTTTCTCAAGATTAGCATCTCCATTAAACATAGGTAAAGAAAACTTTGCATCAAGCTTTAATAATGGTTTCTTAAAAGAGGCTTTATGGTTAGAATGTTCAAAGTGATGAGAATGCTCAGAGCAAGAGGAACTAGAACTTGAAGGCAAAGATGGAGGCTCGGGAGGATCTTCTCCAGCCCCATGATTTACTGAAGAATAATCATATACATGTGCTTCCTTTTTCTCCCCTTTCTTATTCATCCTCTTTTCGTAATCTCCATACATTCGTTCGACCATTTATGACATGTGATAAAATACCATGTGAAATTTTTTCCCCTGTTCATCATGCTTATCCTCTTCTGCCATCTTCTTCCTTCAGGATGCATGGCCAAATTCGGGATCGAACGTCTTAAGAGTTCCTTCACCCGGCTTATGCTTGGCCCTAGTAAGCATTCATACTCAACAATTCAAGTCAAAGACAACTACTCTGATACCAACATGATCCGGGATCTTTTCATCATGTGACTTATTAAAGAATCGTATTAAACGAGCATAAACTAAAGTACACCATAAAGAAGGAAAAGCTCAAAAGGAAAGAAACATAGGCATGCAATATGAACACAAATAACTTGATAATGGATTTCGTCCCTGGTGAACTACGTCTTCGGGTCCTTCTCTCAAATGGGTAGGTCTTTTTATTAACTCCACAAAAGAAATGGGCAAAATACATAAGTATACCTCATTCTCGAGTTAAGCTAAAGAATATTTGCTCAAATCAGAAAAATAACACCACCATTGTGTTCGTGGCGTCGTTTTACTTAAAAATGAATGCCTCCACGCCTCAATCTGAGTCTGACACTTTTCAGCCAAAGAGGCACCCATGCCTCAGTTTGCATGCCACTATTCCTGCAATAAATGACTAGACATATCTCGAAATCCATGCCCAGTATCGAACACTGTGAAAAAATACGTAATGCACGGATGCGCTTGGTCTCACATGTCTCCTCTGTGTACTGAATGCATTGGTGAATCCCCTTCTTATACAAAATTGTGGGCGGTTAGCATTGATGAGGAGGTTGGCATACTGGTAGGCGTAGGCTATTTTAAGTCATAGGTTGTTGGGGAGGTTCCAGGGTTGAATCCCATGGAACTCCATTTATTTTGGAAATTTGTTATAACAGTTGGCGCACTACTAAATTTGGCGGGCAACTTTAATTGGTGGAACAGTTAGATTTGGCGGACTGCTACCAAACTGGCAGAGATCCCGGCAAAGATTCTCGCGGTGGTTAGTTTGGTGGCTGGAAGAATATGCCATATTTGGTGGCAGATAGTTGGTGGAGTTTAGGAAGAAGGTTCCATATATGGCAGTTGGAATATGGTCCCATGGACCAACACATATAACCAGGTGTTGAGCCGAAGGCCTAGCCCCTTTCCTTTGGTGCATATATAAAACATCAAACTTAAATAAAAGTTACACCTTATTATAAACAAGAAACATAGCATGGTGTATTGGTAGCACGGAGGTGTGGGGACTTTGGGCTAATGGAGGTCATGAGTTTGACTCATATGGATTCATATAACTTTTACACACACCAACCATTGAAGGGGTGCCATGTGGTAGCCCATGACTGGGACATGTGGCATCATATAATTTGTTCAAGAAAATGCCACTTGTCACCACATAATTCACCCACATGTATGTCATCACCCTGTACGATCTTGCCACATCATCCCCATGCCAACTCGGTTGTATGGACGTGCTAGGTGTCACCTTGACCTTTTGATTTTTGACCAAGTTTGACTAAACGTTGACTGCTTATAATCTGTAAATCTGTTTGATGAGTCGTTTACATCGTTAGAAATATTGTGATGCACTCTTCGCGATCATGCCCTTTTCACTGTGTTTTGGGAACTTTGAATTTTTTCCCTTTTGCTGTCTGCTAGAGCCATTCTGAGTTGTTTTTAGCCTTCTCTGTATCCTTTTTGGATCATGCCTTCCCACTGAGAGATTTATGGACCAACAAAATATTTCATTAACCAAATGGTAAGTGAGGGAAGAGTCCCCTCACTTTGTCCTTCTCAATCCACTTTGCCTTGCTTGGATGTGTTC
The DNA here is from genome assembly GCA_000966675.3 of Picea glauca. Lineage (NCBI taxonomy): Eukaryota > Viridiplantae > Streptophyta > Pinopsida > Pinales > Pinaceae > Picea > Picea glauca. The sequence goes on from JZKD02S1592788.1 coordinate 8,045, forward strand.
CCTTTAAGCCTACTCAAAGATAATCAACATCACCCCTGTGTGAGGTCCTTGTCCTTCTGTCTAGGATGATATCTTCCTGTAACTCATCCAAGTACTCAGGTGCATCTCATCAACTAACGGTATTGAAACTTCCTCATCCTAATCCATGATCATGGGAGTCTCAAAAAGTTTCAAGTTCTCTACGTTCACAACATAGTGAATTTGCATATAAGGTGGAAGATCTAAACAAAAAGCATTAATGTCACATTTCTCCAAGATAGTGAAGGGTCCATATCGAATAGGCTTGAGTTTCTTTCATTTACCTTTAATTCGTTCCTTGTTGATATGAAGACATACCTGATCTACAACCTTTAACTGATGATCAACCCTGTGCTTGTCATTTCGAGCTTTATACTGTGCTTGACTCTTCTCCAATTGTTCCTTGACTGCCTGGTGTATCTGTTGGATCCTCAGAATGAAATTGTGGGCTCTGTCCTCTGTTCGTTCTTCATTCACATCGACATCTCTCACATACATCAAGTCCAAAGGAACCTTTGGTAGGTACCCAAAACATGTCTTAAAAGGTGAACTCTGAGTGGACGAATGTAAAGCTCAGTTATAAGCATGTTGTACATAAGCTATTTGTTCATCCCATAACTTAGGATGCTTGTTGCATTAGCCTCGAAGAAAAATTACCCTTGTTATGTTTAACACCTCTGTCTATCCATCGTTGTGTGGATGGAAAGCAGTGCTCCTCTTCAATTTGATGTCCATCATTCTCCACATTCTAGTGCAAAAATCCCCAAGGAATCGAGTATCTCGATCTGGGACAATGGACATGGGTAACCCAAAGTGAACCCAAAAATATTGAAAGAAGAGATTGGCAGTCTATTCATCATTGATCTGCTTTTTACGCGGCATCAAGATACACATCTTGCTAAACCTATCCACTACGACATACAAATAATCATGACCCCCTTTGATCATTGGTAAACCCCCTACAAAATCCATGGAAATGTTTTCCCATTGATGGGATGGAATGGGAAGTGGTGAGTATAGCCCCAATTTTCTATTAGTGGGATTACATGTATAACACATCACACACCCCTTTACATATTTAGTTACAATTGCTTTCATTTGAGGCCAATAACAAAACCTCTGCAAATGAGCCATAGTTTTTCCTACCCCAAAATTCCCAGACAAGAGAGAAGTGTCAGCTTCTTGCATCACATGGAATCGTTCACTTGTAGGAATACATAACTTCCCAGCATGATAGAGTAATTTTCCCTGCAAACAATAGTTCTCTACATGTGCACCATGGGTTAGCTTCTCATATACTTCTTTAAAATCTTCATTGATGGCATATTGATCTAAATAGCTATCATGAGATAAAGAAGTATTCTTCAGAATAATCGAAGCAACAATAGGAGGTCTAGAAAGCAATACTGCAACCATGGCATATCTTTTGGCATCTGTCTTGATCTCAATAGGTTGTTGAAGATTTGACAGTGCTAATACTAGTGCAGTACTAATCTTCTCCTTCAAAATATTGAAATCTTTTTGTTGCTTTCCTTCCCACTGAAAAGTGTTCTTCACATTGATTAAGGCATGCAAAGGAGCTGCTATAAAAGAGAAGTTGGGAATGAATCTCCTCCAATACTATACTACACCCAAGAAGCTTCAGACCTTAGTCACACTTTTTGGTTTAGGCCATTTTACAATTACTTCAATTTTGGAAGGATCAATATCGAGTTGTCCTCCTCCCACGATATGACCTAAGTATACAATTGCAGTCTTGTCAAATTCACATTTTTACATACAACTTTACCCTTTGCAAAGTATCCAATACTTACTTTACATGCCTTACATGTTCATCAGAAGTCCCACTGAAATCAAGAATGTTGTCTAAATATAAAAAATTGCAAAGTCATCAAGGAAAGTCCTAAATACATCATTCATCACACGCATGAAAGTTGTTGGAGCATTACAAAACCCAAAAGGCATAACTAACCACTCAAAGAATCCTTGTTTGGTTTTAAAGGCAGTCTTCCATGCATCATGTTCTGCAACCCTGATTTGATGATATCCATTGCGCAAATCCAACTTAGTGAAATAAACAACATTCTTTAACTGAT
>JZKD02S1592789.1:0-10158 GCA_000966675.3 Picea glauca
ACCATAAATATAATTTAGAAAAAAAAATATTTTTTATTATTTTTTATTTCTGACAAATAAGAAAAATATATTATGTCAAATCGAACTAATTTTAATCAATCAAAAAGAAAATAAAGGCCGAGAACGTCGAAAGGTAGCCGCTGAGAACGCGTGCCCCCAATATACTGAGAACGCGTGTCCTCAATATAAAATATTTGTGGTAATCCGTCTGTGATAATATGAAGCGTTTGGTTGCATTAGATTGATAAATGGAACGTGGCAATTACATATCCTTACAATAATTTTTTAATGTGATTAAGTAAATGTTAAAAAATAAACATGCCTTTCAGCTTAATTATTTAAAAAAAAAAAAATAATATAATTTTTTTTTAAAACATTATAAAATATTCCAACGAATGTATCGGAGCGCACCCACTATAGTTGACCGCTAGGGGAAAGCTATAGCCCTGGTCGAGGCAAGGACTAATAAAATTAGAACTTTGAACAAAGTACCAAAATCCCCTAAACACCGATAAACCAAAATCTAAATTTTCTCTAATTTTTTTAATATAACATATTTTATCATTCCATTAACCAATTATATTTATAGTTTCATTATAACTTCGCTTGTCTCGATATACTTTATATTAAAGTTGTACAATATTATAAATTTTAAAGAAAGTTCGTTTGGATTCAAAGGGGGAACACATCTCAAAGTAGATTCTCAAACTTGGTGAATGGTAATAGGTGCGTAAGTTGACTATGTTTTGGATTCTGTTCCTCCCCTGATCACTTTAGGCTGTAGTTCAAGTTTCCAAACAATGCCTATCAGAAAATAAGAACTTTAAACATAAAATAATATAAAAATATTATTTTTTATAAAATAAAAAAATGTATTTTATATTTTAATTACTGCATTAATATCCAAAATTAATAAACATTGTTACTTTTTATGAATTATTATTATTATATTGATTTTTCCTTTATTTATAATCAAAAGTTTGAAGTTGTGGTCTTTAAAGAAGATGCAAAGTTGTTTATATTATGGGCCAAGTCAAAGCACGCAATTATTATTAAAATAAAATAATTGCATCTTGGAATGTAGCATAAAAGTCGGTGTGTACATTATATACTTTAAAAGTCGGCCCACATGGAGTGATTTTTCTTTTGCCTTTTCCGTGTGGTATGATATGTCCAAAGAAAAAAAAGTTAAAAGCAGAAGAATCAATTGCAATGCATGATTATCCATATGCTTTGAATGATGTGCACAAGTTCCAAATTATCATCGTGCGAGTGGATAGGAGAGTTGGATTGGAAATTGTTTTTTATAAAGTTAAAGTAACTTTGAGTTTTGATTTGGCTTTTGAATGTGAATGAGGATGATCAAGGTTTTAGTTTTTATAAGTTTTAATATCAGGATTAATATTGATTTATTAGATTTTTTTTTTAATGTTGTTTTTAAAATCTTTATTTTGGTTTTTATGAGTATAGATATTAATAATATCGTAAATGTTTTGAAAAATAGTTTTTATTTTTATTTATTTTTTATTTATTTATATTTATATTTATAGTAAATTGCAAGTTTTATAATTTATTTACAAAGTGTCGTAGGTTTCTTTGAAATCTTCACTTTCACAATGAAGTTCATGAGAGTTTGTTCTTATTTTTGTTCGACAAAACATGGTATTCCCACATAGGACGGACACCCTTAGTAACTTCTAAGACAACCAGATCAAAGATCAATACATCAATGTTTTTACATGGTTAAAACCCTTGAAGAGGGAAACAATCGACATCCCCAGCCAACGTGGCTACTTGAGACAATATATTAATGCAAAATAAAAATACAAGAGATTTTCTTAGAATTGATCATCAACAAATGACCCTCCATGCTCTTTAAATAGAGATCATGGGCCAATCAGGTGTTAAGCAACAAATCAATATAGTCATTATGATCGAGGAGAATATGAGTTGTCAGATCACTCTGTCTATAACATATCATGACCATCAAATTACTTAACTACAAATGCATACTAATGCATACTAAAGAAACACACTAAGAAACACACTTTTACCTAAATATGTATTATACCAAGTTGAACTTAAATAACTCCTAAGTGCCTAAATACCCTAACACCCCCCTTTAGAAGAACTTGGGATAGGATCAAAAGATTTACAAAGGTGACACAACAGGAGAAGGAATGAGGCATTAGAGCCTATCCCCCCTTAATGACAATTTCTTGAACTCCTAACATAGATCAAAGTTTGGAAAACTTAACTTCTGTAAGACACTTTGTAAAAATGTCTGCAACTTGATCTTCTATAGGGAAAATGAGCACTTCAATAACTTGATCATGAATGGGATTTTTGATGAAGTGCACGTGTAGCTCAATGTGTTTGTTGTGCTGATGTTGAATTGGATCTTTGGTGAGCTTGATGGCACTTCGATTGCGGCACCATTGGGTGGTCAAAAACCGTTGCTGGAATCCAAACTCTAAAGGGATATGTCAAATCCATTAGGCTTCTTGACTTGCATTAATTGCTGCTCGGTGCTCTGCTTCTGCTCAAGAAAGGGAAATATCCTGTTGTTTCTTACAAACCCAAGTGACAAGTTCGAAACCAAGGATGGAAACATAACCTGCAGTAGACTTTCAATCATCAGGGTAGTCAGCCCAATCTGAATCAGTGAAACCAACCAACAAAGGAGTCCCCTTGAACTATAATGTATCCCAAACTGAATTGTACCTTAGACATATTGAAGTATTTTTTTGCTGCTTTCCAATGGCTTTCATGGGGTTTTGCATATATTGGGCAACGAGACCAACAAAAAAGGAAATACGAGGACGAGTGTGAGTCAAATACAAAAGGATACCAACTAATTGACAGTACAAAGTGGCATCGACTTTAAAAGTAGCACAATTCGTAGCAAGTTTGACTCCAGACTAAAAGGTAGAAAGGGATGGTTTAGAATCTTCCATGTGAAAGCGACGAAGAAGGTCACATGCATACGTAGATTGGGAAAGCAAAATTCATTCCTTGGGTTGCAATACTTGGAGGCCTAATAAATAATGCAGATACCCTAAGTCTGTCATTTCAAATTTCTTCTTAAGGCTGGATTTCACATGGGTTGAAAAGTTTAGGATCACTATGAGTGATGATAAGGTGATCAACATAAAGAACACGTATTATGAGATGGCTTCCTACTTTCTTGGTATAAACATCCGGGTCATAATGACATCTAGAAAAACCAGTGTCAAGAAGAAAGCTATTCATTTTTGCATACAAAAATCGAGGAGCTTGCTTAAGACCATAGAGTGATATTTTAAGGTGACATACAAGGCTGGAGTCATTCTAAACAGAGCCTGAAGGTTGTTCCATGCAGATTTTGTTGATGTTTGGACAACATCAGGAAAACATTCTCTAGAATAATAATAAATAATATAATTATTGATTATTAAATATAATATATAATAAGTAAATGATAATAATAAATAGTTATTGATTATTCAACGGACGCATTCTTTCATGAATGGTCACCATATGTTCCCTATATATGGAACACTCATCATTGTAATAATATGTCGATCATATCTCATATGAAGAAAAACAACATGGTATTAGAGCAGGATTGGGCTTGACTCCTTCACAGGAGGGATCGAGAAAATAAGAGTAGAGTAAAATGTTGGGAGTGTTAAATTTATGGGGTTGTTACAATCTCTATGTACAACATATTTACTTTTTACTCCTACCTATATTATAGAAAGAATTCTATAAATTATGGTGGGTAGTAATTTCTAGTAAAAATGTCTAATTACCTAAATATGAAGAATGTATTGCATATTTACTTCTACCTATATTTATGCCTAGAATCACATAAATTATGGAGGAACAATTTAACATAGTCAAATACTATGTGGATCGATTATAACCAAATTAATGTTTGGGTAGTTACATATGTATTCTCTAACTATTTATAAGAAAGAAAATTAAATTAAATTTTAAACTTAATTTTTCAAAGAGACGTGTCTTTTTTGGATCAATATAATATTACTATAAAAAGACACTTCAAAGACACAACAATAGACACACATATTTTTTCTCTCTCACACGTGGGATAAGTGATCGAAGGAAGAGACTAAGAAGTTGAAAATTTCCGAGTTACTCAGTGATGTTCTAGTGTTTACTAAAGTAATATCGTATATCATTGGAAGTAATTACCCCTTGCGGAAAATTGTGCTTGTTTAATTTAACACTAGAAATTCAACATGGTTAGCCATATGACATCGAGTATATGATGGATGTTTGTTGGTATCCGTATGACATCAAGTATATGATGGATGTGTGTTGGTCATAGTAGAAAACATATTATTTGGAGGGTCACTGTATATAGTTGTGCACAAGATAAATTGATCTCCTCTAGGAGATGCTTTTTGTTGTTCTTGTTTATTGTTCTGGGAAGGTCACATGTAATAACTCTAAGAAGGAGACATAATGACGGTCGCAGGAGGCATACATGGAGGGAAAGACCTTCCAACATGATATCAAGGAGAGACATTGCCATACATGATGCTCAGAGACATGAAGTCTCTAGGAACAATGTACCTCGCAGGACGTGACCATGCCAGATAACATAGACAATTCCAATGATCATGGATACAATGAGTCAGGACTGATTGTAGCACAACTATGGTAGATCCAATAGAGGAGGCAAACCCATTATGAGACTTAGAGGGAGTAGGTGTAGCAGTCCCCGTACACGAGTCTGTTGAAATATTGTAACTGCAAAGAATATTCTATTTATTATTGATGTATTATTCATTAGATCAATCCCCTTTTGTGGATTGATCATGTCAGGCATTGTAAACGACCAAATCCCCTTTTGCAGATTGGTCAAACCCTAATTGTAATATGCAAAATGAGAAGTCGCCCCCTAGAATAAAGTAAAGTGGTTCTAACCACCTCGGGAGAGAAGTCGGCCCTGCCAGTGAAAATACACTTTCTTTCAGCACCTGCCAGATTGTATAAATAAAGGAGGCCAACGCCTCATTTGTTCATTCACTCATTCGATCATCTAGAGCACAATTTTGGAGTTGCAGTTGGAGAAGGAAGAGAGAGAGGCACATTACTTGGGAACGGACTTTATGTAGTGTTTGGTTTATTCTCTTGGCATTGTATTGACTATATATAAGGAAGTTTTTGCTGAGTTTTCTCCCCCACGAGGGTTTCCCAGGATAAATGATGTGTCTCTTGTGATTGTGTTTCTCTCAGTGATCCTATCTATGCTATGGTTATCTAGTAAATTGAAAAGAAACCTAATAATAGCTTAAACTCTGACATGGTCTCAGAGCTAAGTTGAAGAGAGCATCTTTCACAAGAAAAGGAAAAACGTCACTGTTGCTGTACAAGAAAATTAAGGCTTTTTATTGAAGAGGAATTTCGGCCCAAAAGTCATCTAGAAAAGTGCGCCCTAGCCCAAGGAACTCTTTGGCACCTTCAACGCACCTTTTCAGTGGATAGAACTCCCGGAAAGTGAAACCCTAGTTTTCAACGGTACCAGAAGTACCAGAAAACCAGAAGCACCAGAAGTACCAGAAAACCAGAAGCACCAGAAGTACCAGAAAACCAGAAGCACCCGTCCAGAAATCCATTGGTCAAGTTTGAGGGGGTAAAATTTGGATTTTCAGAAATTTGACTGCACCAGCTTACTCGCCTCAGCTTAGCGCATCTAGCCCCTGGATCATAATTTCAAAATTTGAAGTTTGAAAAATTAGGGTTTCCTCATAAAACCCTAAGTTGTAGTTTCAGTTGCAGTTTCATAATCAGTTGCAGTATCAATTACAGTTGCAGTATCAGTTGAGGTATCAATACCAGTTGCAGTCACTCTTGAAGTTCTTAAGAGTTGGTAATTATTACAGCTGCTACCAGATGGTGCCACTACCTGCAAATGCTATCATAGGTTGCATGTTGAAGCTATGACCATCATACTAACCTTTGGTCAAAATTAAAGTCAATGTATTAGATGGATTAAAGTTGAGATCATAGAGTTTATTCTCTAACGCAACCTTCTGTCAAGATAACATATTGTCCTAGTACAAAAGACAGGTTGAAGAAAGCACTTGTCATCTTGAGTGAACAAGACTTGGAAGAAAAAAAACACACTCATTCTTGAGGACAAGACTCCAGGTTCCAGGTTTGATTAATTAAGTTGATAAGATTCAAAGTTGCATATGACAAAGTTGATAACTACCCCATTACAAGTAAACACTATAGTTGAGGTAGCAATCCTTGAAGAGTATTATACTTGGTAGCATGTGGGAATATTGAGATAAATTCTTAATGTAACAGATACAACTAACATATCCTCCAGGAGAAACTTCTTGTGTTGATTCCAGGTTACCATGGAGGAATGTTTGATCACAACACTAGAAGAGTGTTGACCTCATTTCGTATTGTATTTCTTATTTTTGATCTTTGCTTTAGACATGTCACAAGTGATAGCTCTAAAGGAGCTACTATAATGATTATTCATGTTTTTGTTTTATCTACTATTATCAAAAGAGTATTATTCTTGCTTGCCGTTTTGTTGACATTGTTTCAGGTCACAAGTGATAACCTTGAGGAAGTTATAGTGAAGGTTGCAAAAGGCAACATATTAGATAAGATATGAAGCAAACTATCTACATGACCATATACACTCATGTACCAAAGAAGATGAAGAAGAAGCTATCTTTTGAGATTCAGAGTATCTCATATGAAGATTGATTAAAAGGAGAAGAAGGCTCCAAAGATGACCGAACATTAGAACAAGAACCCACAACAGAATTGTTCAAAGGTTAATGAAGCCACCTTGACGGGAAGCATAACTCGTTTGAAGCCTGACTTTGTGTTTCATATTTAGAATTGGTATTCAACACCAAGTATACCCTGTAAGAGATGATAACGTCCTTGTAGACTCAGAAGAAATCAAGAGTAAGCCTGATCTCAGAAAGGATTAGATGAAGAGACAACTTCCAAGACTGGGAGACAGATGTCGTGAGAAGACTAGATCGTAGCTTCAGAAACTTCTAGGAGATATGAAATCTCTTGGGAAGATTCCCTTGTTTCAGTAATAGAGAAGAAATCCAGTCAAAAAGACTAGGATATGGATTTTTCTGTGAGACTAGAAGAGAAGTCAGTATTGAATTCCAATATTGATCTATACAGATCAATCATGTTGTAGATGTACAAAGCCTGATGTGTGTCCAGAGGATTCTCCTAGCAAGAGGGAGAAGACTATGACGAGACACTTAATCCAATAGTTGAAGAAATAGTTCCAATATTTATGAAGACAACCAGAACAACCATGATTCATATATAGTATGAGATGCAGGGAGAGCAATCCCCATATTTAAAATTGAGTGGCAGTTGGTGCATTACATTAGTTGGGTCATGGAGACATGACTACAATGAAAGATAGAGTTACCTCCATGAAAAAAGAAGAGCTACCTTCAATATCAGTTATTAAACCACTCTCAGTTTCCGATGAAGCTATTAAAGCAATAGAATAAGAGGAGTTACTCACAGATTTCAACAGTCATAGTGAGAATGGAGCAACCATTCTCAGCTTTAGAGCAACTGCAGGTGCAGATTCCCAGTTCCAGAAGGAACAATTGCAAAGAGAGTAGAGGACATACTCCCAGACAGTGAGACAAATAGTGCTTTGCAGAGAGCACATAGAACTAGAACATGATTGTGCAGATTGAGTTGTAGCTGAGTAAGTGTACCAGATTGGTACAAAGTGATGTGAAAAAAAATAAAAAAAAATAAAAATTGATTTGAAGTTAAAGACAAAAAGACTCAGGTTTGCAAGTTGAAGAAGGCTTTGTACGTGTTGAAGCAAGCTTGTAGAGCTTGGTATGGAAGAATTGACAGTTTCCTAACAGGCTTGGGCTTTACCGAGAGTAAAGTTGATTCTAACCTTTATCTCAAGGTTATGAATGATGAGCGAGTGATGTTACTACTATATGTAGATGATGTATTCTTGACAAGATGAAGAAAATATCATCACAAATTGCAGAGGAAGCTCACTACAGAGTTTGATGGTAGAACTAAATGCATGATCTCTTAGGTCTTGAAGTTTGGAAGAGCACGGAGAAGATCTTTCTTAATGAAGGGAAGTATGCAGTTAAAATGAAGAGGTTTGACATGTTAAATGTAAATCCATGTACACACCCATGGAAACGAAGTTGAAGCTCCTGGTAGTTACCTCGTCAGAATTGGTTGATGCTACTCTGTACAGACATATTATTGATTCAGTGATGTATTTGACGAATACCAGGCTAGATATATGTTTTGCCTTGAGTCGGTATCTGATAGATGCTGGCATGTTTTCATATAGAGGCAGAGTATGCATGTTTTTCATTGATGGCAAAGATCATGATCAACAACGCAACGATAATAGCATGGCAATGGCAAGTTCAACAGTGAAGAGCAACAATGATTGTTGGATCCCATTTAGATTTCCCGATGACTGTCATATCTAAATTCAGATAGGAGGAGTGTGCAGTAGAAGAGAACAGATCTCATGCGTCAGATCTGAGCCCGAGGTTCGACCAACGTTGGATCCAGGAGAACCTGGACATTCCTTAAAGTGCAAGGTGAAGCGGGCTTACAAAATCTCGAAAGCAGGAGGACTGTCCATCTTCGGGAAGGACACGTGGTTCACCCCCCCCTCTCAGTTGTCTTAGTAATTTCAACAATTTGTATCAGAGTGGGTTCCTTTTATCTAAAGGTAGATCTGTAAGCTTAAACATGACAAGTCATGAAGGGACTTCAACCACTAAGCCTCCTCTGTTTGATGGAATAAATTTTTCCTTCTGGAAGGTTAGAATGAGAACATACCTAATGGCCTTAGGTACTGATGTTTGGGATGTAGTAAAGACTGGATACATAAAGCCTGTTGTGCTAACTTTCAAGGATGATAAGTTAGAATTTAGCTTTAATGCTAAGGGAATGAATGCTATCTTGAATGGACTTGCAAAAGCTGAGTTTGCAAAGGTGATGCATCTTCAAACTGCTAAAGAAATGTGGGATAAACTTATTAGCAACTATGAAGGAAATGAGAAAGTAAAAGATGCCAAAGTTCAAACATATAGATTGAAATATGAATAACTAAAGATGAATGAAGATGAAATAGTTAGCAACTATTTTTTAAGAGTTGAAGAACTTGTGAATGCCATGAAGGGTCTTGGTGAGAAGTTTGAAGAATCATTCTTAGTTCAGAAGATTTTAAGATCTCTGCTTGATAAATTTAATCAAAAAGTCTCTGCAATAGAAGAATTAAATGATCTTAAAACTCTGTCCATTGATCAACTCCTAGGAACTCTAACTGCATATGAAATGAGAATTAGAAAAGATAAATCCATTACTAGAGAAACATCTTTTAAAGCAGACAAGAATATTGATTCAAAATTAGATGATATTGAGGCAAAATTTGTGAGAATGTTAAAGAAAGGATCGGGAAAATATCAAGGCAAGCTCCCCTTCAATTGTTTTAACTGTGGTAAGATAGGTCATTTTGCATCTAAGTGTCCTCATCAGAAAAAGGACCAAAACTTTGATGATGAAAATAAATACAAATTTAAGAAATATAGTAAAAAGAAAAGTTTGTGTGCAAACAATGATGACTCCTCAGAAAACATAGATAATGATTCATCCTTTGAAGACAAAGTGAATGATTTTGTGCTTATGGCCATGGGAGATCTTGATAATGAACAGTTAGGAGGTGAAATGGATGATGAAGAAGTTGTGGTGGATATGGAAGGTGAATTAATCAGTGCCTTGGAAGAAATTGACAGACTCAGATGTAAGAAGAGAAAACAAAAACGATTGTTGATGCAGTTTAAAATGAATGATAAAAAACCCGATGAAGACTTTGCTCTACTAAAAGTGGAGTTAGAAGAGGAAAAGAAAATAGAAGACATTCTGAAACAACAGTTATCAGAGAAGAAATCAAAGTGTGAAGCCTTAGAAGAAGAGATAGTAAAAACTAGAAAAGAAATGGAAAAGTTTAAGGCATTGTATCACCAAAATCTGTCGAGTATTAAAGCCTTAGAAGAATTAACTTCCATTCTAAATCAACAAAGGAATCCAAAGTTGAAAGCTGGCTTGGGCTATGAAGAAGGATCAAGTAGTAATCAT
>JZKD02S1592790.1:34171-46326 GCA_000966675.3 Picea glauca
TTAAGACTTGACTCAAGCTGCCTAAACCTTTCCTACAAACCGTGCGATAACATATTCCTAAGAGCTTCTTCCTTCTTCTTGCTGCCGAGACCCCTACAGTTCCAGGAGGTGAACTTCATTGATTATTTTGAGGGGGAGAGTGGCCTCCTTGGGAGGCCTTTGCCTGCTTCCTGGTTTGCCTTACTTCGATTAGTTGCTTGATGGTTGGCTGAGCTCCTTTGAGGACGTTCTTGTATGTTTCCCGGTCCCTTTCCACCTTTTTGGACTTCCTCCCTCTGCCAGGTCGCTTTGGAGTGTCCCAAGCTTCACTCGTTCCCTCTGTTTCACTTCCTGACAAGATCTCTCCCTCCTCGTTTCCTTGATCCGCTCCAATCCCTAGGGGGGGATCTCTCCCTCCTCGGTGCCTTGAACCCCCCCATTCTACATTCCTTCTGTTGCTTTTGAGGTTCCTTCGGTTTCCTGGTTTTGGGTGCCTCTTCCTTTTTCCCCTTGGCCGGTGTTGCTTGGGACCGCCGCTTCACCTTCATTTTCCAACTCTTTGAAAGTGTTTGTCGTCTCTTGGTTCCTTGGATTGCTTTGAGATGGCGTTGGGTTGTCTCTTCGTGGGCCATTGGACTTCGCTCTTCCTTTCCAAGGTTGTTGCCTACCCTCCTCCCCTTCTTTCTCTTGTGGGGTTTTTGGGCAGTTCCTCTGGAAATGACCGTATTCATGACATCCTCTGCACTTAAACGGTAGCTGTTCATAGTCCAGTTTTTGTAGGTGGTGCCACTCCCCCACCTTCAGATTTACCGCTTCCGGCAAGCCTACTTCCAAGTCAACTTCCATGCAGATTATGACACAAGAATATTGGTCTTTTGGGTCGGCTTTGTCGATGTAATGGCCTAGCCCATTCCCGATAGCTTGCAACGACGAGGAGTTCCAGCAGTGGATTGGGAGATTTGGGAGTCTGACCCAGACCGGGACGTCTTTTGGTACTTACGAGGCTGGATTGAAGTTTGGAGTCCAACGATTCAGATAAAGGCCCTGTGCGCCCATGAAGTATGGCCCGTTCCTGAAGATTAAGTCCTGATCCTCCTGGGAGATGAACTCGAAGATGAAATAGCCCCTTCCAACGGCGTAGCAGGTCACACTGTTTTTTATTAGTGGCCTCCAGTTTCTTTGAATCCAGTTGTCTGTTGTCCTGGATGAGGGCCAAAGCCCCATGAATTGACCTACCAGACATCGATCTGATAAGGAGATTGCTACTTTCATTGGCTGTTACGGGGGGATATTGATTTCTGGTACGTCCTCCAGTCTTCTTACAAAGCTTGATGATTCACCTTGGATCGCCTTCTTCTTGCAAGCCGCAACTAGTTTGTTGAAGGACGCAGAGGGGGAGGGAGGGGGCGACGACTCCCCTCCGCCCTGGCTCGGCATGGTAGCAGCGGCACGAACCCTATCTCAGCTTTTTACCTCCGCGCGTTCTTGGCACTCTTTCCCTTGTGAAAGATCCTTATGTGTTTCTTTGTTGCCTACATCACTCGACGAAAATGAACTTTCGAGAGATGCTATTGATATTACTCTCACTTTCTTGTATAATATATTTGCATGGTGCCTATACACTATTCATTTTTTCACTATCATTTGGAAACTTATTTTTTACAAAGAAATATGGCAAGATACACATATTTCCAATCATTATATGGGTGTACAATATTGTGGTACTTATTTCAAAGTTATGGAATTTCTTTTTTCAATGTTAGGACAGGAAAAATTTGGCGTTCTTACAACTATCGTGGCACATTTATATGGCATATTTTGTTTTAACTTTGTAATGTTGCAGATGTCGAGCCTTGGTCTTGACTACCATTGTACTCATGGATCTCCTAAATTGGCTTGGAGACAAACTTGTCTTAGAGATTCTTTTGAATCCCCTCAAACTACTTTGCTAAAGGAATCATTTGTAAGGGGTATCTTTATACAAGATGATTTGGCTAATATCTTTAAGCACATTTGGGCTTGCCTACCTTAATTTTATGGACAATGAATTTGGCCACCCATCAGTTGGACTCAAATGTTATGATCCACACAATTATGTTAATATCATAAGGGTTGCAACTTGTTTGAAATATGTTGGAGTCAAAAGTATTAATAAGTCACTATGATTACTACATTGGAAAGAGATGCATTGACAATTTATAAATATGATAAAGATATATATGAGCTCCCTTTTGTTTATCCAGGGTAGATATATGGGTATATGTGACTTTGGTTCATTTATACAAGGGAGCGGTTGTATGCATTGGTTGCATTCACGATGGATGGGTTCCCATTAGAAGCAATGATTGATATTGGGTTCAACACCATATCAAAGATGGTATGCATGTTCAAGTTGAAATCTTCTCCAAGAGAGATCCATATCGGTTTCGGTTTCCTTTAGAATTGTGATTTTCCAATCCGATTGTTGATCACCTTATTTTCAAAAGATCCAGATACTCCTCCTGTGGCTTCTAGTCAGGGGGCCTGCAATTAAGATGGCATCCAAAACATTGATCACGAAGACACGGGACACATAGTACATGGGAATATGAATATCCAATACGGACACGGCGACCCCCAAAATCAAGACACAGGGGATATATATAAGTTAAAAAATAATGAAATAGACAAAATATTGATAGTAGATATTGATCAGTGATACATCATGAACTTCGAAAAAGATACATCATACAAATCAATCAAACTCTAAACATCATACTCATAGAACATAGACATATTGATACATGTTACAAATTATACAATGACATGATACATGTAACATTAGAATTTAGAACCAATGTGAATGAACCATAAAATAGAACCATAAATATTAAATAGCAGTTTGCAGAGTTCTCATTAACTTTACTCTTTAAGTCATCGAAATAAAAATGTATTACATAGATGTTGAGGGAATTCGACTCCAAAATACAAAATAGAGTAGAATCTGGATACAAAATAGGTAGGAATGTCATATCTCATAGATATTAGAGTCACTATCAGTGTCAATAGTCATCTTTCATGTCATAATCAACATCACTACCATTGTTGTGTCCTCCATCTTCCTCCTCCTCTATCCCAATCCAAGCTCTTCTGGTGAAATATGACTTCCAATTAATGAAAACGGTGTCAATCTTCCTCCACAAACCTATCATGGGATATTCAAAAGTCAGATGTACAACTAGAATCACAAAACAAAACCATTTTTTTCTCCCGCATGATACTTTACACAGGACACATGTCTCAAAATCATGACACGTCCCCAGGAAGGTGTCCGACACGGTTTGGTGACATGTCCTGCACTCATGACACATATTAATCATGTGTATGACATGTAACGTAGCGTGTCTTCACGTGGACAATGTGGATACAGACACTTGGCCCCTTTTGGATGTGTCGGTGACTTAGCTGATCAGAAGTGTAGGGTATTTCTTTGAGATGGGTACCTTTGTTTTGAACACAGATTGGAGTTTTAAAAATGAAGAGTGAAAAATCTACCTATATTATTTCTCATGAGAATTATTCTATTCATTTGGAGTGTGTTTTATCCAAAGTACTTGTACGTGTGTGCAACAACAATCTGTATATACATCACAACATTCAGAAGAAAAAGGATTTTGATTGAACATCTGTGGTCTCAGTGAACAATTACAAGACATATATCGCAGAACATTTGCGTCAAGATTTTTTCCCTCCACATGTCATAAATAAGTTGGGTATCAAGCATGTTAAAGGAATGTTGCTTCATGGACAGCCCATAATAGGAAAGACCCTTATTACCCATCAAATTGGAAAGATGCTAAATGACAAAGAGCCAAAGTTTGTCAATGGACCTAAAGTTTTTGCAATTGAATTTTCTTGAATACGTTGACATGCTCGTTTATTATATCCTTTGTTATGATTATCCAAACCCTCATATCAAATTCCTACACACATATTTATTGTTGAATCATTACTTCGCCACATTATCCAAAGTTTGAGTTCGACTGTGCTTGCCCCTGAACAAAAAATTCAATCCAAACACTTTGTTTGAGATGACACTCTTCCTACTAAACGTATTGAAAGTATTGTGACTATTGACAGTGGGTTGCACCATAAAAGGATAATATTCTGAATCCAAGCTATTCATCAATTAAACCATTAGTAACTTCTCCATACGATCCACCATAGCCAATGAT
Source organism: Picea glauca (assembly GCA_000966675.3). Classification (NCBI taxonomy): domain Eukaryota; kingdom Viridiplantae; phylum Streptophyta; class Pinopsida; order Pinales; family Pinaceae; genus Picea; species Picea glauca. Next base: position 38,365 of record JZKD02S1592790.1, read on the forward strand.
GCTTTCAACGTAGCAACAATCAAGAATGAATTGAAATGTTACAAAACAAATTTCCAACGAGGAAGTGAGAATTATAAAGACGTTGATGATATGGGAAGCTTTTGCAAAGTGAAAAACAGATCCATCTGTGATCACAACATATTCCGGAAAGATCCAAATCATAATCCACGATGGGTGAAGAGAATCAATGTCGAGTAACTCCAACAAGTGGCGGACTCTTGGATTCGTTCATTAATGGAAGCAATTAGATCCATTCACCCTCATGTTCACGAATGATGATAATGCAATCGACATCTGCAACGACATGAAATCCATACTCGATTCATATCTAAAGAAGCCCTGTGACATAAGCCAACATTTCTCATGGAAGGAATAAGGTTGCAATCTCATTTTTCAAAACCCAATATATCATCCATGCACTCTGTGTTCGATAAATTAGGCTCTATGTGTTTACCAATCTGGCTTACAGAAATCGATATCACCAAAACAAATTGTTACCCATGATTTTGGTCATCTAGATGGTGTATTGACGATGGTGTACTCAGGCTCCCAACAAGAACTTTCTCCTGAGAAAAGTGGCATTCATCTCCTTCCAGAAAACATATTTTTAAAGAGAGTTCGCAGGTTGCTTATAGCCTGGGGTGCGAGAATGACCCATTCTCGCAGGCCACCTTCAGCTAGGGTGCGAACTTCTCGCACTGTGCTCTATACCTATGGTGCGAACTTGTTCTCAATCTTGGGAAAAAGATGAAGTCTCGATGGTTCTAGAAGGGAATCTTCTAGAAAATGGGTTGGCATTCGAATGGTTATCATTTTACTGGTTTCCCTGATTTGGTGGGATCATTCTCATCCATGTAACCATCTCATCCTCTCCTATATATTGATAGGATTCTCATGGAAAAGGTTAAGCAAGATTAATTGGAGAATTGGTGAAGGAATTGTGTCAAGAACCCAGCTTGAACAAGAGCTTGGAGACTCTAGCAAGTCTATCAAGAGGAATTGGATCTTCTTCATGCAAAGACCGAGCAAGTGTGTGTATTGGAACCAAGAGTCACCGAAAGGAAGCTTGCGACATCAAGGCGATCAGGTTGTATCTTCTACTTTCGATTAATATGATACAGAGGCATGCCCTTTTCCCATAAAGTCATTCTTACTTTATTGTGTAATTCCTTGATCGTACACATAAGTTGACGATTGAATATATTTTTCTATCTTCACTTTGGTTGGTTTGTGTTGTCTTGGTCTTGACCTCACGAGAGCACCGGAGCGAAGCGGGAGCAACATATACCCTAGGAAGTGATACAAAGGTATGCCACTTGTTCCTCCTTACTAGCTATTTCAATGGTCGTAACTTAGGGAAATAGTCATGCACTGTCCTGTTTTATTCTAGATCCAGGTGGATCTAAGGAGATCTATTAGTGTCCGCACCTACCGATTAGTCCGATAACAAAATTGACGACTCCACTGGGGATGCAACCCATTTTTTTTGTGGTTTTTGGTGTTTTTCCTTGGCCATTTGCTCTTGCCTTACCTTTCTCCATTTATATCAATCTCTGAGTCTCCAGGACACCCTGATAGACCCTCTGGGTCCAGAAGTCCCTTCATTTTTTTTTGTCTTTTTCCAAAAAATTTCCTAGTTTCAGGCATTCTCGCACTGAACCCCATAGTGGCCTGCGAGAATCCCTTGAGTTCACACTTTGCTTTTAAGTCCAGTGCGAGGTTCTCACACTCTGCTCAAAGCTAGCCTGTGAGAATAACCCATTCTCGCACTGTGCAACACTGATAGCCTGCAAACCCTCTTTTCAAAATTTTGGATTTAAGATTTTTGCATGTTCAACTGCCCAGATCAGTATAGGTGTCTGAAAAGAACTTCTTGGACCATTGGTTTATGTTTTCTTGTCTTCATATTTTGTGCATGATCAGTCTTCGAAAATCAAAGGCTCTTCCTGTCCATCTTTTTCTCAAATCTCATCTCTTGACTTTTCTTGGCAAAGATATACTCTCTGATCCTGGAATCTGAGTGTTTGTTTGGTTAAGAGCCGGTGATCGGTTTGAAAGTTGGGATTCTTTGTCTTTCTCATTTGCTCATTATTTGAAAGATTATTGTTCTCATGCAATTGAAAAGACTAGTTTTGTCTACTTGTCATTTTTGTTTCCATTGAAAGATTGGTTTGGGTTTTTGTCTATTGCTTGTTCATTAGTCATTGGTTTTCCTCACTTTCACCATCATGGTGTAGATCCTTTTGAAAAGTAAAAAACATTATTTCTTTCAAAACCATTTTCTTTTTTGAAAATATTGAAAATCAATTGTTGAAATCATTGAAAAAGAACAAATAAGAGAATTGTCATTATTGCGTGATTCGTTGAGATTGCATTGTAAAGGAAATTGTTTTTTGTAGTTCAAGTTGGTTCTGGAACACTTCTCTCTCCCTTCCGTACATAGGATTCATCGAACAAAAATTGATATATTTCATTCCTATCTATGCATTGTTGGGTCAGAGTCTCACACAACATCAGTTTCATCTCCGTTTCCTTTGAGTAACAACAACCATTAATAACATTGCGCAATTCTAAAATTTAACTAGTAACTCTTTTCTAGGGCTCTATTACACCAACATTTAGCTAGGTTAGCGCTTTGGAATAGGCAGAGAGATACACTCTCCAAAGCACAAAACACACAATAGCATCTTGTGTTAACGAGTGTCAAATTTCATTTACAACATTTTGTCCTGGGAAACCCTTCTCACACAAGGGTCAAACCCGAGGTCATATTGATATTAACAGAGTTACTCACCCTGCTTTGTTGATATCAGTGTAGAAATTGCATGTATTATGGGGGTCACTTGAAGGTATACCCACAATGATGAGTGGAAGCCTCTTGAGTTGATTTCAGGCTAGCTACCCTACCCTTGCGTGTGGATTGGATTGTCGACTATCCCCCCAGGCCTTATTGTTGTCGGTGGTAACCTTAGTGGCCTATCTTCTTAGGGTCTTACACAAGGTGAATGTGAAGGGGAAAGTCTTCATGGTACCTGGAATCGACGTTGGCCAAACTCACTCGGGCTCCTTGGAGGGTATACCCACGATTATGTGTGGGAGCTTGCACCAGGGTGTAAGTCCGTTAAGCAGGTCATCAGCGTAACTTTTCCACCCTAGCCCAACCCCTTCTCGTCTCTTTGTTGCGACGTTGGATTTCATCACCAACTAGTGACTTCGGAATTAGAAGGTCTTGTTTGCTTGGTATTGTTTCCTAGATTTTGTTTACTAGCACGTGCTGTTTGTTTACCCAAGTTGACCATAGGACTTTCTCCGTAAGTTTGTAAATCGTTCACAATAGATCCTCCACGTCGTTCACGTAGAATGCAGGGTTTATCTCCAGAGCATCTGCAAGGTTCTCAACCCCTGCCTACAAGCTCACCTGAGGGATCTCCTCAATAGGGTGAAGTCCAAGATGTCACCACTCCACAAGTGGAAATAAAAAACTCTCTAGAACATTTCTGAATTACCAATACTCGAGAGGACTTTCGACTTCACCCCGATTCTGAGTGACGTATTATGCGAGTGAATTCCTCTGGAGACTTAGTTGTTGTGTCTTCTGGATCACTGGTTGGACCCTTTCTGGGAATTGAGGGCCAAGATCCGTTTTGGTCTACTGGCATTTTTAGATGGGACCTTTTTGGTGCAGGATCAGGCATTGAAATCACCGTCTCACCTGCGTTCCCCGAAACCTCTAACCCAGACGCAATACCTTTTACTACTGCTTATTATTTTCTTGGTACAGATGCCCCGCGATCTGACCACATCTTGACTGTCCCTATAGAAATGGTCCATTACACAGATACTACGAGTATTCACACTGAGATTACGACGACTAGTCAAGCCCCCATCAACACACCGCTCTCGCCCAGTGTCACCCCGACAATTCCACCTAGATACCGTGAATTGAATGCTTCTATTCCCACTCCTACGCCAACCCCATCCGGAACTCCTGGTGGTCCCTCTTCTTATGGGCACTCTCCTCCCAACTTTATTTCAACGCTTCCTCAACCCCCTTTCGGAGGACCTTTCTCGTCCTCTACTGGCAACATTAATCCTAGTGGCACTATTCCTCCATTCACACTAAATTACTAGATTCCTGTTGGTGGACAATTTCACCAAGTTGGTTTGACTCAACCCCCCCTTGTCGGGAAAATTCCTATTGGAACACAAATCCAAATTGGAACACAACCCCCAATTGGAACACTTCCCCCAATTGGAACACAACCTCCGATCGGAGGACAACCCCCACCGACCCCACCCTACGGACAAAACATACCTCCATCCTTGGCCCAGTATTGGAATCATCTAATACAACATAATCCACAATCGACTGGGGGGAAACAACTTCCAGCTGCATCCTTTATACCCCCTAGTATAGGCCAACCATATCCAGGTACGTCCAATCCTATTTGGGGCTCGAATGCTCAAACTCACGTCCCTATTCAAGGATACAATCCCATGCGCTACTTTCCTCCAAATCAACCACCGAATCTGCCTAGGTCTTCACATTATATGCAGACTGCTTATGGTCCCACTGGTTTGCCAACGGGGCTTCCTCCCCAAAGCCACGAGTACCCGCATGACAGTTACCCTTCTTGGCCACTTTGGATCTCCTGGACCTGTCAAGGATTTTGAATGATCCAATTCGTCATTCTCCCCAATGGCCTGCTATACCATCCAAGCTACCATCGGACATCCCTAAATTCGATGGCAAAGCAGGAGAGGACCCGAACAATCACGTCATGACTTTTCACCTCTGGTGCTCGTCCAACTCGTTGATGGATGACTCTATCCGTTTACGTCTTTTTCAAAGGACCCTCACGGGTTCTGCTACGAAGTGGTATATAGAATTACCACGAGGTTTCTTCACCGAATTCAACACCCTAGCTATGGCCTTCCTCACCCACTACCAGTTACCGATCCGTTACAAAACGAGGACCGATATTTTGAGTTCTTTCAAATAGTCTAAAGCCACTCATATATCCGATCACATTCATGAATGGCGAAGGAGACAACGTCTCATCAAACTCAAACTTCCCGATCAGTTGTTGGTAGAGTGGTTCACAAAATCATTTGTGAACGACATCGCACATGACATTTCCATGGGTGGATTTGTCACAGAAGAACAAGCCATAAGTCATGCTCAATATCTTGACCTCGTTTACTCACAAACGGGTACTCTTTACGACTTTCTCCCTGACGCACCTCGTCCTTCCACTTCCGTAACTTCAACTACTCCAACTGCCTCTCACGCAGCCGATAGTGTGATTGGCACTTTCCATGCCCAACCACATTCTACCTCAAGCACCAACCCCAAACCTGCTTCTTCTAATGTTCAAAATGCTCTGTCTCCTACCCCTCCCACCGGCAAGACTTCTGAGCTAAATGCAGTTCAATCTACCCCAGCCGGTAAGAACAAATCCAGAAAAGGAAAGGGTAAGAATAAGGAGGACAAAAACACTTTACAAGCCGAGAAAACCAAAACTCTGCCTGTTGACGATAGGGATAAGCGAAAACCTTGATACCCTTGTCTTATCTATGGTGATGATCACTGTTATCGCTCAGTTTGTAGTTTAGGTCAAGTAGCTGAAGGATAAGGGTCAAACTGGCGAAACAGGGACCTACCCCACCCAATGTCACCACAATGGGGAGGTCCTTTCTATTTAGGGTGGCTAAGCCCAAGGGAGACGTCCCTGACAATCTGGGGTTTGAAAGGAAAAGGCTCAAAGGATTTGAGGCAAGTTTCCCCTTCACAAATTACCACCCAGAAGATAGTCAAGTAAAGAATAACCACAGAAAGGGCACCTGCTTGCGAGACAAGACAACAATGATACTAGTACATGCAACAGTGGTTAATGCTTCATTAATCAATGACTATCAAAATTTAATGTACATGAGCATATACAACAGTGATTATTGACGAAGTCAATGATTGCAATAATGACAATGGCATATATTGTTACTTGTCAATAAACACTGGAATAATATAGCATCTAATGAAGATAATCAATCCTTGAATTAATCAATGCATTAAATATCATTAGTCACTCATATACAAGAAGTTGTTGCGTCAATATCCTAGAGATGACATCAACTTCTTCTAGGGTTAGTATAATAGACAAAGAAGGTCAACGTTTTGCTAATTAGTCAATGGATATCATCAATTTATCAATGTCTATCATAAGATGACCGAGCCAACAATGTTTTCTATCAACAAAAGCTCAAATAAGGCATGACGTCATCATTTATTACTAGGTTAGTAGGGTTGTTGCATCAGGTATGACGTCAGCCCTAGTTAGTGCGCTAGGGTTAGTTAGGGTTTTAAAATTTGAAAGATTTAAAGATGAACAAGCTCAACGTTGGAGAGAATACCAGTACCTTAGGGTAAAATGGGATCAAAAGTAAGGACAAACTCTTAGGAGAATCAAAATCTAAAGACTAGAAGGTTAGGTTCTATGGTGCTGCAATGGCAGGGCCCTAGAATCAAAACCCTAAGGGAAGGAGGCTCATTCCGGTGTTGCTTAAGCAAGGCCTCATGCTCCTTCCTCTTTCTTTAAATACTCTTGGCAAAACGGCTAGCTTTAAAGTACAAGTCTAAGGGAGAAAAGTGTTGCAAGAGGAAGGCTCTTCAAACCCTAAAAGTTAAAACCCTAGGTGTAGAGTCAACTAGGCCTAGGATGTCACCTTTATTCAACCTATACTTAAATGCTAACTCAGAAAAAGAGAGATAAGTGTAGCAATGGCTAGGCTATATCTTCCTTAATCAATGGATAAAACAAGTTTCTCAAGCATGGGGACATATAGAAAGGACCTACTTGTGTGCTTGCTACCTAGGGTTTCAATATTAAGCAATATAATAGAAATATAATAGAAAATGTAAGAGATTAAACCTACAACCATTCATTTAAGAAGTTTTGCATGAAAAATTCACTTAGAAATCATGAAGAATGATCATCAAACCCTAGTTGTAAACCTTCCAATGAGAGAAACACCATAAAATGCCAAGAAGAATCCTCCAACAAGAGTTGCGCCTCACTTCCAAGAGAAAAATACCAAGACAAAAGATTAAAAGTAAATATCTCACAAGAGAGTGAGTTGTGTTATGTTTAAAAATGAGGCCAAACGTCCTCTATTTATACCATTCCATGACCTTTTAATTAAATTTTAGGCCATTAAAACAACTGACAAGGATGACTACCAATTTTACACTATTTTTACATTAATCTGCTAGAAAATGTCATAATATGAGCAAAAAGAGGGACGTCAAGCCCTTCTGAGGGAGACGTTGGCCCTTTTTGGGCAAATACAACATCCAGAAACCCAAATGTTGGCCCTTCTAGGGCTCCTCTAGGCTGCCACACGTGCCAAATGACCTCAGCACACTGCCACATGCTCTAGTCAACGTCCAACTCTCTCAGGTGACGTCATGTCCATCAAAAGCAAACGTCCCATCTGCAGTGGGTGATTCCCCCTAGGCCGGGCTCTGCTAAAGTGTCCTGGTGGAACGTCCTCCTTTCTTCTCGTGCAATGGATCATCATAACGTTGTCCTGTCTCTGCCATCCCAACAACCATCTGATGGGATCTTTAGCCCCATGGAGGTCTGAGCTAATCATATCCCCATGTGTACCGGTCCACTGGTACCTATCCATCGGGTATGGTCCTGCACATAAAAAACTACGCCCTCCATGGACTCATCAGTCCTCGGGATCACAACCATGTCAATCATATTTCATCATTAAATTTATCAAATACATGCATGAAATCCCTAGCATATCATCTAATAGCTCAAAGACATTACACTGATCTGCTATACAAAGTTGAAGAAATAGACAAGACAACCTATTGGGCTGATATCCACAAGAAGAGGAAAGTTTCCACAGAAGATCATTCAAGCCATGTTCATGAAGTGATATGGTCTAGGG
>JZKD02S1592790.1:47300-67306 GCA_000966675.3 Picea glauca
CCCCCCAACAATGGTCAAGTGGATTAGTGTAAGATCCAAGCAGTTGTCAGAAATGTAAGGAACTTGATGCATACATAAGAAAGTTATAATGATCAAACATGACACATACCATGATGCCTTGGACGAATTACCTCACGGAGAAAGAGTCTTCTCTGATGCAAGTCCAAGCCGATGGTGATGGAAGCTGCTGCTGCTAAAAGGGGAAGTCTGGTGAAGAAGAGAAATGATGGGCCCTCCAGGGCCATGCTCAGGTCAATCCTGCTCTCGGTACTCCATGTCTAGGACATGTGGGCCTCGAGACACGATCTCCTAGTTATCCCTAGAAAACGGGGATAACAATCACTACATGAAGGATTGTCCACGACACGCCGAGGTCACTAAGTTCCTTCAAGGAGCCCCGAAACCACCTGCTCCAGTCGTTTTGTCCCAACCCTTCCCGTCTCAACAATAGGCCCAATTGGTCATTCATGACCAACCCTCCCCTTCTACTACATCCTATGTATTGATGTGTACTAGTGATTCAAATAAGAACGACATTGCACTCACCACTCGAGTCAAAGATTATTCTCCCTCTAAAGAGAAGGTTGATGACCCACCTCCTTCATTGGTACAACCCTCTCCCGTGACTCCACCTACCAACGATCCTCTTCATCTCGAACGACCGAGCCTTGACAAAGTTCTTCGACCCCCCCCAAAGGGCGTCGTTCGAAAATCGGCTTTCAATCCTCATGCTTGTGCTGCCTAGAAATACAACATTGTTGAAGATCCAGCCCAAGCACCTTCTGCGATGTCAGCCCTCGAAGTCCTTCAAAGTTGTCCCACACAACGAAAGGCACTGTTGAAAGCCATCGGTGGAATCAACCCGATAGACACAAATTTAATAATTTTTTACTTGGAAGATCACATTCCAAGGTTACCCCCCCAATTCGCGTTCCAAATCCAAGTGATTGTCTCTGACAAAAAAAATTTTCGAACCGTTATCGACGAGGGTGCCTCGACGTGTGTCATGTCTCTTACCTGCTGGAAAGCCATTGGCTCTCCCTCTTTGACTGAATCCCAGAACACTCTTAAAGCCTTCAATGGCTCCGGTTTTAAGCCCTACGGTGTCCTTCCTTCATTACCAATTACGTTAGAAGGCAAAATGGTCCAAGTTGAAGTGGAAGTCTTTGACGCTCCTCTCCATTACAATCTTCTGCTTGGCCATAGTTGGATCGATTCCATGCATGCAGTCGTGTCGACTCTTTTTCATGTTGTACGTTTCCCACATCAAGGAAAGGTAGTCACTGTCGACCAATTAGCCTTCTTTAATTTGGATACGTGTACTGGCAACATACCGTTCATCGCTAAAACCCCACCGGGTTACGAGAACGTCGGTGTAGGCCTTCTCAAAGACTCCTCGTTAATGGGTACTTTCCCTATTCCACCGCCCGATGTTCCACGCTCGTCCGTTGCTTCAATCAACATGATATCCACCTCGATTCATGGAACCCCTACGTCTCACGACCCATGGATGGTACCTAACCCTGGCGATCATCTTCGTTATGGCGATGAAATGTCGTTAAGTCCGGTTGAATCTGCCTATCAGGCCATTCAATCGACAAGCCCTTCTACCCCCTCTCTTGGTGAGTTATCTCTAGATCCTTTCTGTTTCATTTTCCCCACAGAAGAGATGATCATCTCTATCATGGAAGACACCCCTTGGTACGATGGACATCACCGTTCTATCCTCTTTTTGGAGCAACATACCATTGAGAACTACCAATGGATCTCGACCCCGTCGACCGTTGTCGTCATTTCAACCGTTTCCGAGTCCACACATGATGTGTTTTCCGAAGGGAACTTAAGAAATATTTCACCCACTATTCCCCTCGACATATCCATCAAACCTGCAATTGTCGAAAATGTGCATATCGGAGCTTCATGTTCCCCCGACGAAATCGTCACCTACACGTCACTTTTCAAAGAGTTTCATGACGTCTTCGCTTGGAGCTACGAAGAAATGCCAAGTATTGACCCCGACATTGTGATACATGAGATCAAGACATACCCAGATGTTAAACCTGTCAGGAAACGCCTTCATCCAGTTCACCCACGTAAAGCGGCTGCTATCAAGCTTGAAGTCAAGAAACTTCTAAAAGCTGGCTTTATTTACCCGGTGGCCCTCAATGACTAGGTTTCCAATCTTGTCCCGATCGACAAGAAACAAGGCACAATCCACATATGCATTGATTATAGGGATATCAACAAAGCTTGTCCTAAGGACAACTTTCCTACTCCCTTCGTCGATCAGATTGTCGACAATTGCGCCAGAAGCAAAATCTTCTCTCTGATGGATGGTTTCTTCGGATATAATCAAATCAATATTGTTCCCGAGGATCAACATAAAACTGCTTTTATTTGTCCTTGGGGCACTTTCGCCTATCGGAAACTCCCTTTCGGTCTCAAGAACGCCGGTGCAACTTTTCAACGTGCTATGTCTTATGCCTTCCATGATATCAAGCACATCGTGCAACCATATCTTGACGACTTACCTGCTCATTCCATGCGTCGAGTCGAGCATCCAATCCACCTCTGAGTCATTTTCGTCAGGTGTCAGTTTTACCATATACGCTTGAATCCTCACAAGTGCATTTTCTGCGTGGAATCCGACCGACTTCTAGGCTTTATTGTTTCGCATCAAGGCATCAGGGTAGATCCTTTAAAGGTCGAGGTGATCCTTAATCTCCCTCCTCCTTCTACACTTCACCAGTTACAAAGTTTGCAAGGGAAAGCGAACTTTCTTCGTCGTTTCATCCCGAACTATGCCGAGATAACTTGTGGATTTACGCGACTACTCAAAAAGGGGTCCTAGTTCGTATGGGATACCATCACAAACAAAGCCTTCAAAGCTTTGAAACTGTCCCTAACACGTTCTTCGCTTCTCTTTCCCCCCGATTACAATCGCGATTATTTCCTCTACCTCGCAGCCTCGGATTACACCATTGGTATGGTTCTCGTCCAAGAGGATGATTCTCATGACGAACATGTTATTTATTACTTGAGTCGAAGTCTAATGCCTACTGAAACCAAGTATTTACATGTCGAAAAACTGGCCTTGGCAGCCATCCAAGTAGTTCAATGCTTCCGACACTATATCCTCTCTCGCAAGACTACAGTGATTTCTAACTACAACCCTATGCAACACATTCTCACACATCAATTGCTAGGGGAAAAATACTCCAAATGGATCGTGATACTCCAGGAGTTTGACTTGGAATTTCAACGAGCCAAGTCCAAGAAGTCCTTAGTGTTTTCCGAGTTGATATGCGACTTTCCCCACTCTGAAATGGAAAATGTAGCAGCCAATTCATTACCTGATGAATCCCTTTTCCTCATCAGTTCCGACGATCTTTGGTATGGCGATATCATCATATATCTCCAAACCCAAAATTTTCGACCCAATTTGTCCAGTACTGATCAGCGTCGAATACGCTACCAAGCCTGTCAATATATTATCCTCGGGGATACTCTTTATCGCCGTGGGATTGACTCTGTTTTTTGACGCTGTCTCACGTTCGACGAAGCCGAGAAAGCCTTAAATGACTTCCATTCTGGAGCGTGTGGTGGTCATATGTCTGGGTATGCTACTGCCCAGAAGATCTTACGAGCAAGGTATTTTTGGCCTTCTTTATTTAACAACTGCATAATCGCCGTCCAAAAATGCCACGCTTGCCAGACCTATAATCATAAGATACGGTCACATCCCGCTCCTCTTCACCCTGTGGTCTCCGTTGGTCCCTTTGCAAAATGGGGCATCGATTTCTATCTTTGGACTCTTTTGACAGACCCATAATGGGACTGAACCACTCCTTCCTAGGGTTTGTTAAACATACTCTGAAGGACTCATCCGAAGGATGAGCTTACATCAACAAGCATATGTTATCCTCCTCAAGCTTGCATAAAAATAAAGAGGTACTCGCCGGAAATGGTGGGGGAAAATTTGGGAAAGGGATGTGTTTTCGTATTCATATTATTGGTAGTAAGTGTCGCTCTTGAACATGACACCCCCCTATTCATTATTTGAAGCCGGTTTGGGAAATCTATTTGTCTCTCATTCAATTTGCTACAAGGTCATACCCTGCGTCGTCTCTGAGTCAATGCTGCCAAATCATTGGTCGTGTCATTCATATGTTCAAGAGAAGTTCATCCAAAACCTCTATTGAGTCGGCCATCTGCAATTGTCCATTCTCTCCGTGTCGGCCTTCCCTGTGTCCAGTCCAACTTACATCATACTCTGTTTCACCTTCAAAATATGTTACTCATTTTGTGTCATTTATGGGGGATACATCAAGGCCCTCCTGTGACAAGTTTTGTTCCGTCGACTCCAGCTCATTATTCGGAAACAAGACTTAGAAATTCTTTGGTACCTTGGAACTTGCATGCCTCAATGGCAGGTTTCCTCGCTTTCGACAATGGGTTTTCATCATTGACCCCTGATCGAAATATTCTGTTGGATGTTCGACCTCAACTCATTTATTCACATTCGGTGGATTGTACTAGTGTACCTTGGGAGTCATTGACATTAATGGTGATTTCCCTCGCACTTGTTAACGATTTCATTAATGACCGGTAATCAAGTGGTTTCTATCATGTTCGACTTCGACACATGTAATCACATGGTTAGATTCGTACTTTTGGGCTAACTAGATTGAAGACCCTAGATCTTATCTCTTTGGTCCAGGTTGCGATGGAATATGTATAATTTGTTGACACATAGATCCACTTTGTATGTCTCGTGGCTATGTCGTCTCAATTTTAATTTTCTTGCATAGATCCCCAGTGTATTCCTGGTGGCTATGCGATATTTTGATGACATGGATCCACAGTGTATTATTGGTGGCCATGACCTATGTTTATAGTGTCATTTGTCTGTGATCTGAGTATGGGAATGCCTTCCTCAGAACTAGTATGATATTTTGTAGATGCTTGGTTGTTTGTAGGTTTCCGATTAGGTGCACTCCTGGTTTCCGACACACACATGCAGTTTACAAAGTATTTCGTTTGTCACTAATTCCGGCCTCATACTTTGGGGGGCATTCTATTACCCATGATTTTGGTCATCTAGATGGTGTATTGACAATGGTGTACTCAGGCTCCCAACAAGAACTTTCTCCTGAGAAAAGTGGCATTCATCTCCTTCCAGAAAACATATTTTTAAAGAGAGTTCACAGGCTGCTTATAGCCTGGGGTGCGAGAATGACCCATTCTCACAGGCCACCTTCAACTAGGGTGTGAACTTCTCGCACTGTGATCTATACCTAGGGTGCGAACTTGTTCTCAAGCTCGGGAAAAAGATGATGTCTTGATGGTTCTAGAAGGGAATCTTCTAGAAAATGGGTTGGCATTCGAATGGTTATCATTTTACTGGTTTCCCTGATTTGGTGGGATCATTCTCATCCATGTAACCATCTCATCCTCTCCTATATATTGATAGGATTCTCATGGAAAAGGTTAAGCAAGATTAATTGGAGAATTGGTGAAGGAATTGTGTGAAGAACCCAACTTGAACAAGAGCTTGGAGACTCTAGCAAGTCTATCAAGAGGAATTGGATCTTCTTCATGAAAAGACCAAGCAAGTGTGTGTATTGGAACCAAGAGTCACTGAAAGGAAGCTTGCGACATCAAAGTGATCAGGTTGTATCTTCTACTTTCGATTAATATGATACAACATCATGCCCTTTTCCCATAAAGTCATTCTTACTTTATTGTATAATTCCTTGATCATACACATAAGTTGATGATTGGATATATTTTTCTATCTTCACTTTGGTTGGTTTGTGTTGTCTTGGTCTTGACCTCACGAGAGCACCAGAGTGAAGCGGGAGTAACAGAGACCCTAGGAAGCGATACAAAGGTATGCCACTTGTTCCTCCTTACTAGCTATTTCAATGGTCGTAAATTAGGGAAAGAGTCATGTCCTGTCCTGTTTTGTTCTAGATCCAGGTGGGTATAGGGAGATCTGTTAGTGTCCGCACCTACCGATTAGTCCGATAACACAAATAGTGCGAGTACTTGAAATAGGTATAGCGCAAAACATTTTCTCATCCGACGGTGAACATTACCAGTAACGATTCTTCCAAGATTACTTTGATGCATATTTATGGCCATGTTACAAGAAAACCAATGCTAACAGACCTAAGTTCATTCTTAGAGTTCCCTCCTTGTTATAAAAATCTAAGTTTGGATCAATAAATCATTTACTGGAAATGATTTATGTGAAGCATTTTTAGTGATCTTGCAGAACGAATACCTTTGATTAATAATTTCGTTTGAACAAAAGGGATTTGGTCCTTGATTTAAGACTTTGTTCCTCAAAAACACGAACCAAAATCTGATGTGTGAATAATGGATAATAATGAGATATCTAAATAAATTTTATTAAATAAGAGGCAGTTCTAGCAGGTTCACTTCAGTTCATTGAACTAAATCAACCCTAACTACTCAAACTGCTCATCAAACAATATAAAATAAGTAGTAGACACCCAACACTGGTTAGAAAAAAAATTAAGAGAGGTATGCAAGGATCCTTGTGAGGTTTCATATTTTTTATAATTCATGCTCCATTAATCATTTTCTGCAAATGGATTTGATGATCTTATGGCGTCTTGCAAAGTAGCAGGAAGGATGAAGAGAGGTTGAGTTTTAATTGTGTTCATAAGGTAATTGTTTATTTGTTAAATATGTTGTGTTAAAGGTCTGAAATTTTTGAGTGCTAATATGTTTTCTTTTATCTAGATTGTAACCTTATGCTTCACTATCATTACTCCATTCAATGTCCAACTTATTTTTTCTTCATCTTCTTTTGTACTTGGCTATTCTATTGTATGAGATTGATTCCATCTAGAATATTCTATTGTATGATATTGATTCTAGCTAAAATAGCTAAAGAAAACACTTCAAATGAATCAGAAAATCTATGAAAGTGTATGGGACTATATATTTTAATGAAAATCACACTTTCTAGCTCTAGGAATTATTTCTTTTGTTTTTTTTGGCTTATTCCTTTTGCTTCTTTTCAATATTCAAAAACAAAAAAATACATAGAAAATAATGTTAATACATCTCTTTTTTTTTAAATAGATTTCATTGTAAATAATTTCTTTCCTTTCTTTTAATTTCGTTTAGTTTTTGGTTTACTAATTATAATTTTTAAAGAAAACTCATTTTATTACATTGTTTACACTTACTAAAAGGAATATGTAATTTTTTTTTTCTTTACCATAAATTTTAACCATTTCAATCTTTTGCTCTTTAGTTTAATCTGTTACTAATTGCGATACTTAAAAGAAATCAAAATTTTGTTTTAATATGTAAATATTATTCTTTAGGTTTTTTTTTTTTTTAAATATTAGCAAATTGGTTTTAGGTTGTTTAATTTTCTTTTAAGTTTTTCTATTGCATTTTTAATTTTCATTAATTTTTGTTTCAATTAATATTTTATTCACAAATAAAAAATAAAAAATATCATAAGATGCAAAAACATATAAAAATTAAATAACTGCAAAATCATAAAATTAAGATTCATGATTAGACTCTTAGCCATAGTGTCTAATGTGCTTTTCTTTCTGGGGCTTAAAACTTAGGGTAACATTCCTGCCTCTTCCCGCCTAGTCTCACGAGAGGTTGAGATGTTGGTTTTGAAACATTCTTGTCTCGACATCAACATATTATGGCGACCATACTCGAGAGGGTTGTTCAATTCTTCTTTCCTAGTCTTGTTTTAATTTTTTCAAGTCATCTTTTATCCTCCCAAAATCTTTTATGTCTTAGTTAGTTGGAAGCATGTATAGTGGTTGTAACCTTACAGTCTCGACTACTAATCTTGGGAAAGTCATTCGAAAGTATGGAATTTTCAAATCTGAAGAAGACTTGAACAATTACCCATGACTTGTACCTACCCCTTTGAAGCTTAATTACCCCATTAATCCTTTTCCTTAAAAATTCAAGCAACATTTACCTTTGTTTCTAGGTGATGGAACTATCACAACGGAAGGGCATCTTTGTGCATTTTCCAATGCTTTTACCATCCTCGGATTTAATGACAATGATAGTTGCATGCTCTTGTTTAAAAACTCGCTTCAGGGTAATGTTGCTTCCTTGTTTGCCAACCTACTTGATGAATGCATCTCCACATTGTCTTAAATTTCTTATTGTTTTACTTCTACTTTTGGGCACCTAGATAATACTTATGAGCACCTTAAAATATTTAATCTTTTCACATGAAGGACAATGAAAGCATTCTTGCATTTAATCTTAGATTTATCAAGTTTTGTAATTTCATTTCTATGTCCATTCGCCCTACCAACTTGATTTCCCTCTTGCATTATTATGATCTTCTACATCCTCTTTATCGTTGAGGATTAGAGCAAAAGAATGTGCAAAATCTAGATCTATCCTTAACCACTTTCCTTCATTTCGAGGAGCAATCTCGTATAACAGGTTTCTCCTTTGATGGTTATAATTTGCACAAAAATTTGTTATCATTAATGCCTATTATCCAATATTTACAAAATCACATGCTCTCCCTTGAACATCGATTCTCGAAACAAACCCACCTTGTAATATCCTTGGATCCCTCTTACCTAAAGCCTAATTACAACACCTTTACCATCAGGGATGAAGAGTTTGGATGTAATGAATATCATGATCATATCTTGATACTTAACGATCAACCCATCTCTCACATTCCAAATACCAACATCCTCAAAACTAATAGACAAAATAAATCTCAATATCATGGTTTACCCCAAATCTCTCATTCATATGCATGAAATGGTGAAATTGACTATGCAAAGAAGGAAGTTTATTTTGACCTTTTTTATCTTCTTTGTGAAAAAGTTTTATATGATGATGCTTCTAATGAATGGTCAAATAAAGCTGATGAAGACCCTTTCAATTCTATTAGTTCATGTGATCATTCTTCCTTTCAAGATCCTCATGAAGTTAATCAAGATCCTAAATTACATAATGCTTTTTCAAATCCACTCTTTCAATTAAAAGAGGTCAAGCAACTCGAAATTGATATGTATACCCCTCTTGATATGAGCACATTTTCCTTCAACAATGATTATTATTTCAAGGGCGTTCCTATTTTTTTGAATCCTTTATATTATTCCTTGCATTATGATGACCCTATTTATGATAGTAAGATTGCAACATATGGAATTATTATGTTTGGTGAGTCCATTGACCCTATCTTTCATATTCAAACTTTGAACCTTAAAACTGAAATCCTTAATCCTATTGATGCTTTCAATATTAGGTGCAAAACTGATCTTGTTGGTTGGCAAGTCTTGTAGGATGGTAACTATTTATTTTGGGTCTTGATAGGTAATTTTCCCTCGCCATATGCATTTGTTGGTTGGCATGTCGATAAGCTTTCCTTGCGTAAAGTCTTCCAAGTCATGAGTTTTGCATGTAAAGTAAATGATGTGTTCCTCTATGTCAAGTGTCATCCCACTTGAGTTCTAGGTTATTGCATCCCTCTTCCCATGTACATAAATAAAAGAGAATATATAAATAAAAAAATGTAGATAAACAAGACAAAATTTTTAAACAAAAGGAGTAAAATTGTAGATTTTAACATTGTACAATATTTTACTGCAAACATATTTTCAATAAAAGAATAGAAAATATACAATGTAAAATACACACTTTACACAGATATTTATCCCCTGGAAACCCAAACAGAGAAAACCAACATATTCTATATTAATTCACATCATACATTGTTTACAATACAATATACATATATGATCATGTAGCATCCAAAACCCTAATCCAATAACCCAAATTAGTCAACAACCCTAATTCCTTAATCGGAAATAGAAAACCATCGGTGAAAAACTACCCTATAATGGACACAAAAATAAAAAAAACCACAATTTTTTTTTTAGGGAGCACTGCCCCCAAACCCCCGTGTAGGGGGGATCCTACCCCCTTGTAAACCCCCTGGATAAGGGGCTCCGCCCCCCCTGTAACCCCCTGGGAAGGGGGCACTATGCCCCCCTCTTACCCCCCTGCGTACCTGGTGCAACGTAAACACTAGTTCTAGTTGTGCAAATAATATAACACATGTCCAACATTCTTCCACTTGTTGTTTTCTTTGCATACAGGGGGTTACAAGGTTACGAAGTTAAAAATCCAGGGCAACAATGCACATAGATCCTCTACACTAAGAGAACTTGTCAATTCTCACAGATTTTGTTAATGAATCTGCAACACTCTTCAAAGTCTCCACCTTCATTAGCAACACCTTCTTTTCTTCAACCGTATCTCTCACAAAGTGATATTGAACATCAATATGATTTGTATTTGAATGATAAGCTAGGTTCTTCGCCAAAAAAATATCTCTCTGATTGTTACAATTTATCCTTACAACTTGTTGTACCAACCCAATACCTTAACACAATCTTTGTAACCATATTGCTTCCTTGATTGCATGAGTGGCTACCTTGTATTCAACTTATGTAGTTGAAAGTGTCACTACAGACTGTCTTTTGCTCATCCAAACAGGTTAAACACATACCCACTTGTAGATCTTCTACAATCTAGATCTCCAACCCAGTCTGCATCCACAAATCCATGTATGTCCAACACTCTGTCCAAACCTGGTCTTTGTTGATAACACAATCCATAACTATTAGTGCCATGCAAATACCTAAAAACTCTCTTTACTTTTGTCCAATCCTCCTTCCCTGGTTTTGACATATACCTACTCAAAACTCCCACTGCATGTGCAATGTTCGTTCTAGTACATACCATTGCATACATCAATCTTCCAACCACACTCACATATAGAATACGAGACATGTCCTCCTCCTCTTCATGTGTCTTGGGACACTGATCCATATATAACTTTACACCTACAGGAATATGGACCCTCACCGATTTACATTCCTGCATATTAAACCTTTGCAATATTTTCTCAACATATTTTCTCTGATTTAACTAGAGTTTCCTATTTTCCTAATCTGTTTTAATTTCCATGCCCAAAATGTAATTTGCAACACCAATATCCTTCATGTAAAATTTAGAGGAAAACTGAGTTTTCACATCCTAGATAATCTCCTTGTTGTTTCCTATCAACAACATGTCATCTACATATAAGAACAAATAAATCAAATGATCACCAATTAATTTAAAATACACACATTGATCCTCTTTGCTTCTTGTGAAGCCAAGTCCCAACATATACGTATCAAATTTTTGATGGTGATTGTTTTAAACCATACAGGGAATTTTTCATCTTGCATACAATCTCCTTCTTTCCCTTCACAACAAATCCTTTTGGTTGCTTCATGTATATTTCTTCTTCCATATCCCCATGTAGGAATGTTGTCTTCACATCCAACTTTTCTAGTTCAAAATCAAATGCAACAACAACAAATAATGGAAATCTAATAGAGGTTAACTTGGAAACAGGAGGAAAAATCTCACCAAAATCATTTCCCTCAACCTAGGAATAACCCTTTGCTACTAACCGAGATTTGTATTTCTCCACTTTTCCATCTGCATTCAACTTATTTTTAAATACTCATTTGCTTCCAATTGGATTTATTCCAATTGGAAACTCCACTAGATCTCAAGCCTCAATCTTATACAAGGCTTCCATTTCTTCAACCATGGCTTTTTTCCAGAGTTCTCCATCCTCTAAATCCACTACCTCCCTAACAGTTCTAGGATCATCATCAATAATAGACAAAGAAAAATTTGAATGGAAATAAGGTGGAGTATCCCTTTTAGGTGTTGATGTTTTGGTAGATTTGGGAGGATCTTTCCCTCTTATATGAACTTTCTTAGATGCGCTGAATATTCTGGAAGCAAGTGAACCATTAAACATATGTGTGGAAACCCTATAAGAAAAATCAGCCTCAAGAGAATAACATTAAAGTGATAAAAGGATCTAGAAAGAGAAGTTGGCCCCACTAAGTAAAGTAACCTGGTCAGGCTAGTATAAATAAGGAATCGCCTAGCTCATTTGTACTTACTCTCACTCACTCATCAAGAAGGAAGCAAGTCTTAGGAGTAGTTGCAACAACAATTAGTGTGCAAATCTAAGGAGCTGCAACTGCAATAGAAGAAGGTGCAAGTATGGAGAGAGTAGTGAAGCAATTGTCGTGGAGTATTCTTAGTCTTTTTGGTATTTCTCTTGTCTTTTTATCTTGGTGTAAGGTACGTTATCTTTGTATGGTTATTGTGTTGTTGTTGCAACAATTTTTTGGCTAGGGTTTATCTGTTGGTTCTGGAGTAGGCTTGCCGGAATTATTCTAAGTAAAGGTTAGTGTGCTCGGAGGTGGCATATGTGAATGCCTGTGGTTGGGTGACAATGATGTGACATTTTATATGGCTAAACGAGCATACCAAAATCTTAACATGGTATCAGAGTTGGTTACCTTCATAACAATTTGATCGCTAGAAGGAAGATCCTCAATTGTAGTGTTGGTTCCTTCATGCTAGTTCATTCATGCCAATTGCAGTGTTAGTTCCTTCATGCCAGTTCCTTTGTGCCAGTTGCAGTTCCAGTTGCAACACCAGTTGTAGTGAAAGTTTTTGTGAAGTATTGGGACTAATTGTTTGGTTGTCCTAGTGCACCTTACCCTAGTGCATCTCCAACTACCTTTAGATTGCAAGTTGGAGCACTTTGAAGTTTTAGGGTTCATCATTGCTTGTCGTTGTTATCGGATGGTGTTGCTGCCTGCCACTGTTTGTTGGAGGTATGTACTTGTATATGTTTAAATTATATCACTATATTGAGGGTGTTTGCAGGAGAAGGGATTTTTTTTCCAAGCAATAGTTGTAGATCCAGAGGGATCTCAGATCCAACACATTCAGAGGAACAACACACTCAAGGTTTGCATATCAGGTGATGTTCTCGGTTGACCTTGTTCCAGACAAGTTATCTTGTAAATTCCATGGAGTTTACCATGGAGATATTGTTGTTCTTGTTTCTTGTTCTAGGAAGGTCACACGTAATAT
Organism: Picea glauca; assembly: GCA_000966675.3. Classification (NCBI taxonomy): domain Eukaryota; kingdom Viridiplantae; phylum Streptophyta; class Pinopsida; order Pinales; family Pinaceae; genus Picea; species Picea glauca. The sequence goes on from JZKD02S1592790.1 coordinate 60,318, forward strand.
CTTTGAGAAGGATTTATAATGACGATTGTTGGAGGCAACATGAAGCAGAATATCCAGACATAGAGTTGTGCACATCCATGTAATGAGGGAGAGGAGGAGGTCAGCACATGCAGAGGGAGAAAATGACTTCAAAGACTATATAGATTCATAGGGAGTCAAGCTTCAAAGGGAGCATGCAGACTCAAAGTGAGCCTGATCTTAGATAGAGTTAGTTTCTTAGAGACTTTCATTCAGAAAGTATTCCTCTTTAGATTCAGATTCAAATTCATATGGGAGAGACGTCCTCCAAGATTGACAGATACAAGGATAGATCACAAACTTCAGATACTTTGAGGAGATATGAGACCTCCTGGGAGGATTCCCTTGTTTCATTGAAGAAAGCCAATCAAAAGGATTGGGATGTGGACATTTTATATTGATTTTGAGACATGTACATCATTTGACAACAAACATTTTTGTTGAGATACCTACATGGTACAAGTGGATATGGATTGGGATATGCCTCGGATGGAGATGTGAAGCTGCAGGATTATACAGACTCTGACTGGGCAGGGAGTGCAATGGATCGGTATAGTACTTCTGATTGTTGCTTCAGTTTGGTATTGGTGTGATCTCATGTTTGAGAAGGAAGTAAACAAAATTGGCACTCAGTACAGTAGAGGTAGAGTATATAGAATCCATTATTGCAAGCTGTGAAGCAACGTGGCTTCGAAATTTTCTTGCAGGAATTCACCCAAGACACGGTGTAGAAGGGAGTTGTGAAGCTCCAGTACACATCCAAAGTTGAGTAGCATCGGACAGACATTCTCCCATATTTTTCATGTTGATTTTACCAAGGGAGAATGATACATTCACTCACAGGATTAGACATGCTGATTTGGCTAGTGGTGAATGGGACATGCATAATATTTATCCTATTAGTCATGTTGATTTGAATAGGAGAAGAAAGAATCGAGGTGAAGAATGTCCAATCTCCTTAAGAGGGAGGTTTGTTGTTTCTTATCATGCCAACTAACCCCTCTGGCCAAGAGTTCCCTGGATCACTCTTGTGATTGAGTGGGTAATGCACTGTCGGACCAGATGAGAGAAGAAACATCACATACATAGTCGTGAGGACTATGGGAGTAGCTTTGTGATACTGGATGAGACTATAACTATGGCTAATGGTATATTGTAGTATCTATGTGCTACTATCTGATTGTTTCATAGTTATAGATACATCAACTATGATTATGGTTGATGGCATATTGTAGTAAGTGTGTGTTACTAGATGATTGTTGCATAATCATAGGTATGAGTATGGATGAGGGAATATTGTAGTAGTTGTGTGCTACTAGTTGATTGCTTCATAGTCATACGGATCCTGACTATGGATGAGGGCATATTGTAGCAGTGGTGTGCTACTAGCTGATTGTTGCATAGTCATGGAGGTGGCAGACTATGATTATGGATGAGGGCATATTGTAGTGGTTGTGTGCCACTAGCTGATTGTTGCATAATCATAGAGACTATTGTATTGCATGGTGGTTCGATTGTAAGAGAAAGACATTGTTTCTCTGGATAGTTGTGTGCTACTTGGAGTGGTTATGCACCACTGGATAGTAGTTATGTACTACTATCGATTGGCACAATCATATTCTACTAGATGGCACTGTAGTAGACGTGTGCTACTAGTTGACTGCCATGGAGAGTACCAGTTCACATTGGAAGTAGTTGAGTGCTACTTTATTGCACAAACTATGACAAAAGATTCGAGATACTGATGGCATTATGGTAGTTGTGTGCTACCAGTTGATTGTAGAGTAGTCAATGGACTACTAGATGAAGACATCGTGAAATATGCCTCCCTATCTAAGAGGGAGTGTTGATGTTTTGGTAGATGTGGGAGGATATTTCCCTCCTATATGACCTTTATTAGATGCAGAGAATATTCCATAAGCAAGTGAACCATTAAACATATGTGTGGAAACCCTAGAAGATAAGTTGGCCTCAAGAGAATAACATTAAAGTCATAAAAGGATCCAGAAAGAGATGTCGGCCCCACTAAGTAAAGTAACCTAGTCAGGCTAGTATAAATAAGGAAGCACCTAACTCATTTGTACTTACTCTCACTCACTCATCAAGAAGGGCGCAAGTCTTAGGAGCAGTTGCAGCAACAACTAGTGCACAAATCTAAGGAGCTGCAGCTGTAGCAAAAGAAGGAGAAAGTTTAGAGAGAGTAGTGCAACAACTATCGTGTAGTATTATTGGTCTTTCTGGTCTTTCTCTTGTATGTTCATCTTGGTGTAAGGTATGTTATCTTTTTATGGTGATTGTGCTACTGCCGCAACAACTTTTTGGCTAGGGTTTATCTCTTGGTTCTGGAGTAGGCTTGTCGAAATTATTCTAAGTAAGGTTTAATGTGCTCGGGGGTGGCATATGTGAATGCCTATGGTTGGGTGACAATGATGTGACATTGTCTATGGTTAAATGAGCGTAGAAAAATATTAACATCTAGTATCATTTTTTCTCGAACCGATCTCTTTAATACTGGAGAATGAATTGAAATGTTACAGCACAAAGTTCTAGCGAGGAAATGAGAATTATAAAGACGTTGATGATATGGGGAGATTATGCAAAGTGAACAATAGATCCATCTATGATCACAACATATTCCAGAAAGATCCAAATCATAATCCACGATGGGTGAAGAGCCTTGATGTTGAGCAACTCCAACAAGTGGTGGGCTCTCATATTTGTTCATTAATGGAAGAAATTGGATCCATTCACCCTCATGTTCACGAATGACTATAATGCAATCAAGATCTACAACAACATAAATTTCATACCCAATTCATATCTAAATAATCCCTCTAACATAAAACAACATTGCTCATGGAAGGAATAAGGTTGGAATCCCATTTTTCAAAACCCAATATATCATCCATGCACTCTGTGTTGGATAAATTAGGCTCTACTTGTTTACCAATATGGCTTACAAAAGTTGATATCACCAAACCAAATAGGGAGAGTACTTGGAATAGGTATTATGTGAAGCATTCTCTCATCCAGTAGTGAACATTACCAGTAAAGATTCTTCCAAGAGTACTCCAATGCATATTTATGGCCATTTTACAAGAAAACCAGTGTTGATAGGCCTAAGTTCATTCTTAAAGTTTTGTCCTTGTTATAAAAATATAAGTTTGGATCAATAAATCATTTAGTGGAAATGATTTATGTGAAGCATTGTTATGGATCTTGTAGAGCGAATACCTTTGATTAATAATTTTATTTGAGAAAAAGGGAGTCAGGCCTTGATTTACGACTTTGTTCCACAAAAACACGAACCAAACTATGATGTGTGAATAAAGGATAATGAGATATCCTTTATTCACACATCATAAGGATTATGGCTGAGGGCATATTGTAGTGGTTGTGTGCCACTAGTTGATTGTTGCTTAATCATATATATTGTTGTATTCCATGGTGGTTCGATTGCAAGAGAAAGACATAGTGTCTCTAGATAGTAGTTGTGTGCTACTTGGAGTGGTTATGCACCACTGGATAGTAGTTATGTACTACTATGGATTGGCACAGTCATGTTCTACTAGATGGAACTGTAGTATATATGTGCTACTAGTTGATTTCCATGGAGACTACCAATTCACACTAGAAGTAGTTGAGTTCTACTTGATTTCACAAACTATGACAGACGATTCAAGCTACTGATGGCATTATGGTAGTTGTGTGCTACCAATTTATTGCAGAGTAGTCAGTGTACTACTAGATGAAGACATCATGAAAGATGCCTCCCTAGCTAAGAGGGAATGTTGATTTTTTGGTAGTTGCGAGAGGATCTTCCCCTCCTATATGACATTTATTAGATTTGGAGAATATTATGGAAGCAAGTGAACCATTAAACATATGTGTGGAAACCCTAGAAGAGAAGTCGACCTCAAGAGAATAACATTAAAGTTATAAAAGGATCCAGAAAGAGATGACGGCCCCACTAAGTAACGTAACCTGGTCAGGCTAGTATAAATAAGGAAGCACCTAGCTCATTTGTACTTACTCTCACTCACTCATCAAGAAGGGCGCAAGTCTTAGGAGAAGTTGCAACAACAACTAGTGCACAAATCTAAGGCGTTGCAGTTGCAACAAAAGAAGGAGCAAGTCTAGAGAGAGTAGTGTAGCAGATGTCGTGGAGTATTCTCAGTATTTCTGGTATTTATCTTGTATGCTTCTCTTGGTGTAAGGTATGTTATATTTATGGTTATTTTGCTATTGCTGCAACAATTTTGTGGCTAGGGTTTATCTCTTGGTTTTGGAGTAGGCTTGTCGAAATTGTTCTAAGTAAGGTTCAATGTGCCCGGGGGTGGCATATGTGAATGCCTACGGTTGGGTGAAAATGATGCGACATTTTCTATGGTTAAACGAGAATAGAAAAATCTTAACATCCAATATCCTTTTTTCTCAAACCGATCTCCTCAATACTGGAGAATGAATTGAAATGTTACAACACAAAGTTCCAACGAGCAAATGAGAATTATAAAGACGTCGATGATATGGAAAGCTTCTGCAAAGTGAACAATAGATCCATATGTGATCACAACATATTCCAGAAAGATCCAAATCATAATCCACAATGGGTGAAGAGCCTTGATGTCGAGCAACTCCAACAAGTGGTGGGCTCTCAGATTTGTTCATTAATGGAAGAAATTGGATCCATTCACCCTCATGTTCACGGATGACTATAATGCAATCGAGATATGCAACAACATGAAGGTCATACCCAATTCATATCTAAATAATTCTTGTGACATTATCCAACATTGCTCATGGAAGGAATAAAGTTGGAATCCCATTTTTCAAAACCCAATATGTCATCCATGCACTCTGTGTTGGATAAATTAGGCTCTACATGGTTACCAATATGGCTTACAAAAGTCAATATCACTAAACCAAATAGGGCGAGTACTTGGAATAGGTATTGCGTGAAGTATTCTCTCATCCGGTAGTGAACATTACCAGTAAAGCTTATTCCAAGAGTACTCCAATGTAGATTTATGGCCATCTTACAAGAAAACCAATGTTGATAGGCCTAATTTCATTCTCAAAGTTTTGTCCTTGTTATAAAAATATAAGTTTGGATCAATAAATCATTTACTAGAAATGATTTATGTGAAGCATTGTTATGGATCTTGCAGAGAGAATACCTTTGATTAATAATTTTGTTTGAACAAAAGGGAGTCAAGCCTTGATTTACGACTTTGTTCCTCAAAAACACGAATCAAAATATCATGTGTGAATAAAGGATAATGAGATATCCAAATAAAATTTATTAAATAGGAGGCAGTTCGAGCCAATTCACTTCATTTCGTTGAACTAAAGCAACCATAACTACTCAAATTGCTCATCAAATGATATAAAATAAGCAGTAGACACCCAACGCTAGCTGGAAAAATATTTAAGAGAGGTATGCAAGGAGCCTTGTGAGGTTTCCGTTTTTTTATAATTCATGCTCCATTAATGATTTTCTGCACATGGATTTGATGATCTGTTGATAGCAGGGGTGTCTTGCAAAGTAGAAGGAAGGACGAAGCGAGGCTAATTTTTTCTTATGTTCATGAGGTAATTGTTTATTTGTTAAATATGTTGTGTTAAAGGTTTGAAATTTTTCAATGCTAATCAATTTTCTTTTATGTAAATAGTAACCTTATGATTCACTATCATTACTCCATTCAGTGTCCAACTTAATCTTTCTTCATCTTATTTTGTACTTGGCTATTCTATTGTATGAGGTTTATTCCAACTATAATAGCTAGAGACAACATTAGTCCGAATTCACACAGGGATTCGAAAGAATCAGAAAATCTATGAAAGTGTATGGGACTATATATTTTAATGAAAATCAAGCTTTTTGACTCTGGGAATTATTTCTTTTGTTTTTTTCTGGATTATTCCTTTTATTCCTTTTGCTTCCTTTCAACACAAAAATACACAGAAAATAATGTTAATACATCTTTTTTCTTTAAATAAATTTCATTGTAAATAATTTATTTCATTTCTTTTAATTTAGTTTAGTTTTCAGTTTACTAATTATAATGTTAAAAGAAAACTCATTTTATTACAATGTTTACACTTACTAAAAGGAATATGTAATTTACTTAATTTCTTTACAATCAATTTTAACCATTTCAATCTTTTGCTCTTTAGTTTAATATTTTACCTCTAATTACAATACTTAAAAGAAAACAAAAATTCATTTTAATATGTTTATTATTCTTTAAGGTTTGTTCTTTTTGTAAATATTAACTAACTAGTTTTAGGTTGTTTAATTTTCTTTTAAGTTTTGCATTGGCATTTTTAATTTTCATTAATTTTTGTTTCAATTAACATTTTATTCACAAATATTATAAGATGAAAAAACATATGAAAATCAAATAATTGCAAAATCATAAAATTAAGATTCATGCTTAGACTCTTAGCCATAGGGTCTAATGTGTTTTTCTCTCTGGGGCTTAAAACTTAGGGTAATATTCCCGCCTCTTCTCGCCTAACTTCACGGGAGGTTGAGATGGTTTTTAAACATTCTTGTTTCGACATCAACATATCTTGGTGACCATACTTGGGAGGGTAATTCAATTCTTCTTTCCTAGTCTTGTTTTAACTTCTTCAAGCCATGTTTTATCCTCCCCAAATCTTCTATGTCTTAGTTAATTGGAAGCATGTATAGTGGTTGTAACCTTAAGGTATCGACTGCTAATCCTGGGAAAGTCATTCGCAAGTATGGAATTTTCAAATTTGAGGAAGACCTGAACAATTACCCATGGCTTGTACCTACCCCTTTGAATCTCAGTTACCCTGTTAATCCTTTGGTTTACAAATTCAAGAAACATTTACCTTTTTTTCTAGGTGATGGAACTATCACAATGGAAGGACATCTTTGTGCATTTTCCAATGCTTGTACCATCTTCGGAGTTAATGAAAATGATAGTTGCATGCTCTTG
>JZKD02S1592790.1:72326-102302 GCA_000966675.3 Picea glauca
ATCAATCAAACTCTAAACATCATACTCATAAAACATAGACATATTGATACATGTTACAAATTATACAATGACATGATACATGTAACATTATAATTTAGAACCAATGTGAATGAACCATAAAATAGAACCATAAATATTAAATAACAGTTTGTAGATTTCTCATTAACTTTAGTCTTTAAGTCATCAAAATAAAAATGTATTACATAGATGTTAGGGAATCCGACTCCAAAATACAAAATAGAGTAGAATCTAGATACAAAATAGGTAGGAATTTCATATCTCATAGATATTAGAGTCACTATCAGTGTCAATAGTCATCTTTCATGTCATAATCAACATCACTACCATTGTTGTGTCCTCCATCCTCCTCCTCCTCTATCCCAATCCAAGCTCTGCTAGTGAAATCTGACTTCCAATCGATGAAAACAGTGTCAATCTTCCTCCACAAACCTATCATGGGATATTCAAAAGTCAGATGTACAACTGGAATCACAAAAAAAAACCATTTTTTTCTCCCGAATGATGCTTTACACAGGACACGTGTCTCAAAATCGTGACAAGTCCCCAGGAAGGTGTCCGACACAGTTTGGTGACATGTCTTGTACTCATGACACATATTAATCACGTGTCTAACATGTAACGTAGAGTGTCTTCACATGGACAACGTGGATACAGTCACTTGGCCCCTTTTGGATGTGTCGGGTGACTTAGCTGATCAAAAGTGTAGGCTATTTCTTTGAGATGGGTACCTTTGTTTTGAACACGGATTGGAGTTTTAAAAATGAAGAGTGAAAAATCTGCCTATATTATTTCTCATGAGAAATATTCTATTCATTTGGAGTGTGTTTTCTCCAAAGTACTTGTACGTGTGTGCAACAACAATCTGTATATACATCACAACATTCATAAGAAAAAGGATTTTGATTGAACATATGTGGTCTCAGTGAACAATTACAAGACATATATCGCAGAACATTTGCATCATGATTTTTTCCCTCCACATGTCATAAATAAGTTGGGTATCAAGCATGTTAAAGGAATGTTGCTTCATGGACAACACAGAATAGGAAAGACCCTTATTACCCATCAAATTGGAAAGATGATAAATGACAAAGAGCCAAAGTTTGTCAATGGACCTAAAGTTTTTGAAATTGAATTTTCTTGAATACGTTGACATGCTTGTTTATTATATCCTTTGTTATGATTATCCAAACCCTCATATCAAATTCCTACACACATATTTAAAGTTGAATCACTACGTCGCCACACTATCCAAAGTTCAAGTTCGACTGTTCTTTCCCCTAAACAAAAAATTCAATCCAAACACTTTGTTTGAGATGGCACTCTTCCTACTAAACGTATTGAAGGTATTGTGACTGTTGACAGTGGGTTGCACCATAAAAGGATAATATTCTGAATCCAAGTTATTCATCAATTAAACCATTAGTGACTTCTCCATACGATCCACCATAGCCAATGATGCTTTCAACGTAGCAACAATCAAGAATGAATTGAAATGTTACAAAACAAAGTTCCAGCGAGGAAGTGAGAATTATAAAGACGTTGATGATATGGGAAACTTCTGCAAAGTGAACAACAGATCCATCTGTGATCACAACATATTCCGGAAAGATCCAAATCATAATCCATGATGGGTGAAGAGCATCGATGTCGAGTAACTCCAAGAAGTGGTGGACTCTCAGATTCGTTCATTAATGGAAACAATTGAATCCATTCACCCTCATGTTCACGAATGACGATAATGCAATCGACATCTTCAATGACATGAAAGCCACACTTGATTCATATCTAAAGAAGCCCTGTGACATAAGCCAACATTTCTCATGGAAGGAGTAAGGTTGGAATCTCGTTTTTCAAAACCCAATATATCATCCATGCACTCTGTGTTCGATAAATTAGGCTCTATGTGTTTACCAATCTGGCTTACAGAAATCAATATCACCAAAAAAAATAGCGTGAGTACTTGAAATAGGTATAGCGCAAAGAATTTTCTCATTCGACAATGAACATTACCAGTAACGATTCTTCCATGATTACTCTGATGCATATTTATGGCCATGTTACAAGAAAACCAATGCTAACAGACCTAAGTTCATTCTTAGAGTTCCCTCCTTGTTATAAAAATCTAAGTTTGGATCAATAAATCATTTACTGGAAATGATTTATGTGAAGCATTGTTAGGGATCTTGCAGAGCGAATACCTTTGACTAATAATTTTGTTTGAACAAAAGGGATTCGGTCCTTGATTTAAGACTTTGTTCCTCAAAAATATGAACCAAAATCTGATGTGTGAATAATGGATAATAATGAGATATCCAAATAAATTTTATTAAATAAGAGGCAGCTCTAGCAGATTCACTTCAGTTCATTGAACTAAATCAACCCTAACTACTCAAACTACTCATCAAACAATATAAAATAAGTAGTAGACACCCAACACTGGCTAGAAAAAAAATTAAGAGAGGTATGTAAGGATCCTTGTGAGGTTTCATATTTTTTATAATTCATGCTTCATTAATCATTTTCTGTACATGGATTTGATGATCTTATGGTGCCTTGCAAAGTAGCAAGAAGGATGAAGAGAGGTTGAGTTTTGATTGTGTTTATAGGGTAATTGTTTATTTGTTAAATATGTTGTGTTAAAGGTCTGAAATTTTTGAGTGCTAATATGTTTTCTTTTTTCCAGATAGTAACCTTATGCTTCACTATCATTACTCCATTCAGTGTCCAACTTACTTTTTCTTCATCTTCTTTTGTACTTGGCTATTTTATTGTATGAGATTGATTCCATCTAGAATATTCTATTGTATGATATTGATTCTAGCTAAAATAGCTAAAGAAAACACTTCAAATGAATCAGAAAATCAATGAAAGTGTATGGGACTATATATTTTAATGAAAATCACACTTTTTAGCTCTAGGAATTATTATTATTATTTTTTTTTGGCTTATTCCTTATTCAAAAACAAAAAAATACATAGAAAATAATGTTAATACATCTCTTTTTTTTAAATAGATTTTATTGTAAATAATTTCTTTCCTTTCTTTTAATTTTAGTTTTTGGTTTACTAATTATAATTTTTAAAGAAAACTCATTTTATTACATTATTTACACTTACTAAAAGGAATATGTAATTTTTTTTTTCTTTACAATAAATTTTAACTATTTCAATCTTTTGCTCTTTAGCTTAATCTGTTACTAATTGCGATACTTAAAAGAAATCAAAATTTTGTTCTAATATGTAAATATTATTCTTTAGGGTTTTTTTTTTTTTTTAAATATTAGCAAACTGGTTTTAGGTTGTTTAATTTTCTTTTAAGTTTTTCTCTTACATTTTTAATTTTCATTAATTTTTGTTTCAATTAATATTTTATTCACAAATATAAAATACAAAATATCGTAAGATGCAAAAACATATAAAAATTAAATAACTGCAAAATCATAAAATTAAGATTCATGCTTAGACTCTTAGCCATAGTGTCTAATGTGCTTTTCTTTCTGGGGCTTAAAACTTAGGGTAACATTCCTGCCTCTTCCCGCCTAGTCTCATGAGAGGTTGATATGTTGGTTTTGAAACATTCTTGTCTCGACATCAACATATTATGGCGACCATACTTGAGAGGGTTGTTCAATTCTTCTTTCCTAGTCTTGTTTTAATTGTTTCAAGCCATCTTTTATCCTCCCAAAATCTTTTATGTCTTAGTTAATTGGAAGCATGTATAGTGGTTGTAACCTTACAGTCTCGACTACTAATATTGGGAAAGTCATTCGCAAGTATGGAATTTTCAAATTTGAAGAAGACTTGAACAATTACCCATGGCTTGTACCTACCCCTTTGAATCTCAATTACCCCATTAATCCTTTTCCTTAAAAATTCAAGCAACATTTACCTTTGTTTCTAGGTGATGGAACTATCACAACGAAAGGGCATCTTCGTGCATTTTCCAATGCTTTTACCATCCTCAGAGTTAATGACAATGATAGTTTCATGCTCTTGTTTAAAAACTTGCTTCACGGTAATGTTGCTTCCTTGTTTGCCAACCTACTTGATGAATGCATCTCCACGTGGTCTTAAATTTCTTATTGTTTTACTTCTACTTTTGGGCACCTAGATAATACTTATGAGCACTTTAAAATATTTAATCTTTCCACATGAAGGATAATGAAAGCATTCTTGCATTTAATCTTATATTTATCAAGTTTTATAATTTCATTTCTATGTCCATTCGCCCTACCAACTTGCTTTCCCTCTTGCATTATTATGATCTTCTACATCCTCTTTATCATTGAGGATTAGAGCAAAAGAATGTGCAAAATCTAGATCTATCCTTAACCACTTTCCTTGATTTCGAGGAGAAATCCCGTATAATAGGTTTCTCCTTTGATGGTTATAATTTGCACACAAAATTGTTATCATTAATGCCTATTATCCAATATTTACAAAATCACATGCTCTCCCTTGAACATCGATTCTCGAAACAAACCCACCTTGTAATATCCTTGGATCCCTCTTACCTAAAGCCTAATTATGATACCTTTACCATCAGTGATGAAGAGTTTGGATGTAATGAATATCATGATCACATCTTGATACTTAACGATCAACCCATCTCTCACATTCCAAATACCAACATCCCCGAAACTAATAGACAAAATAAATCTCAATATCATGGTTTACCCCAAATCTCTCATTCATATGCATGAAATGGTGAAATTGACTATGCAAATAAGGAAGTTTATTTTGACCTTTTTTATATTCTTTGTGAAAAAGTTTTATATGATGATGTTTCTAATGAATGGTCAAATCAAGTTGATGAAGACCCTTTCAATTCTATTAGTTCATGTGATCATTTTTCCTTTCAATATCCTCATGAAGTTAATCAAGATCCTAAATTACATAATGTTTTTTCAAATCCACTCTTTCAATTAAAAGAGGTCAAGCAACTCGAAATTGATATGTATACCCCTCTTGATATGAGAAGATATTCCTTCAATAATGATTATGATTTCAAGGGCGTTCCTATTTTTTTGAATCCTTTATATTCTTCCTTGCATTATGATAACCCTATTTATGATAGTAAGATTGCAACATATGGAATTATTTTGGTGAGTCCATTGACCCTATCTTTCATATTCAAACTTTGACCTTAAAATTGAAATCCTTAATACTATTGATGCTTTCAATATCAGGTGCAAAACTGATCTTGTTGGTTGGCAAGTCTTGTAGGATGGTAACTATTTATTTTGGGTCTTGATAGGTAATTTTCCCTCGCCATATGCATCTGTTGGTTGGCATGTCGATAAGATTTCCTTGCATAAAGTCTTCCAAGTCATGAGTTTTGCATGTAAAGTAAATGATGTGTTCCTTTATGCCAAGTGTCATCCCACTTGAGTTCTAGTTTCTTGCATCCCTCTTCCCATGTACATAAATAAAAGAGAATATATAAATAAAAAAATGTAGATAAACAAGACAAAATTTTTAAACAAAAGGAGTAAAATTGTAGATTTTAACCTTGTACAATATTTGACTGCAAATGGATTTTCAATAAAAGAACAGAAAATATACAATGTAAAATACACACTTTACATAGATATTTTTCCCCTAGAAACCCAAACTAGGAAAACCAACATATTCTATATTCATTCACATCATACATTGTTTACAATACAATATACATATATGATCATGTAGCATCCAAAACCCTAATCCAATAACCAAAATTAGTCAACAACCCTAATTCCTTAATCGAAAATAGAAAACCATTGGTGAAAAAATACCCTATAACGGACACAAAAATAAAAAAAAACGACAATGTTTTTTTTAGGGAGCGTTTCCCCCAAACCCCTATGCAGGGGGGATCCTACCCCCTTGTAAACCCCTTGGATAAGGGGGTTCCGCCCCCCCTGTAACCCCGTGGGAAGGGGGCACTATGCCCCCCTCTTACCCCCCTGCGTACCGAGTGCAATGTAAACACATGTCCAACATTTTCCCACTTGTTGTTTTCTTTGCATACAGGGGGTTACAAGGTTACAGAGTCAAAAATCCAGGGCAAAAATGCACATAGATCCTCTACACCAAGAGAACTTGTCAATTCTCGCAGATTTTGTTAATGAATCTGCAACACTCTTCAAAGTGTCCACCTTCATTAGCAACACCTTCTTTTCTTCAACCGTATCTCTCACAAAGTGATATTGAACATTGATATGATTTGTATTTGAATGATAAGCTAGGTTCTTCGCCAAAAAAATATATCTTCGATTGTTACAATTTATCCTTACAACTTGTTGTACCAACCCAATACCTTAACACAATCTTTGTAACCATACTACTTCCTTGATTGCATGAGTGGAAACCATGTATTCAACTTATGTAGTTGAAAGTATCACTACAAACTGTCTTTTTCTCATCCAACCGATTGCTCCTCCAAACAGGTTAAACACATACCCACTTGTAGATCTTCTATGATTTAGATCTCCAACCCAATCTGCATCCACAAAGCCATGTATGTACAACACTCTGTCCAAACCTAGTCTTTCTTGATAGCACATCCATAACTATTAGTGCCATGCAAATACCTGAAAACTCTCTTTACTTTTGTCCAATGCTCCTTCCCTGGTTTTGACATATACCTACTCAAAACTCCCATTGCATGTGCAATGTTCGTTCTAGTACATACCATTGCATACATCAATCTTCCAACCACACTCGCATATAGAATATGAGACATGTCCTCCTCCTCTTCATGTGTCTTGGGACACTGATCCATAGATAACTTCACACCTACAGGAATATGGACCCTGACCAATTTACATTCCTGCATATTAAACCTCTGCAATATTGTCTCAACATATTTTATTTAACTAGAGTTTCCTATTTTCCCACTATGTTTTAATTTCCATGCCCAAAATGTAATTTGTAGCACTAATATCCTTCATGTAAAATTTAGAGGACAACTGAGTTTTTACATCCTAGATAATTTCCTTGTTGTTTCCTATCAACAACATGTCATCCACATATAAGAACAAATAAATCAAATGATCACCAATTAATTTAAAATACACACATCGATCCTCTTTGCTTCTTGTGAATCCAAGTCCCAACATATAAGTATCAAATTTTTTATGGTGATTGTTTTAAATCATACAGAGAATTTTTCAGCTTGCATACAATCTCCTTCTTTCCCTTCACAAAAAATCCTTTTGGTTGCTTCATGTATATTTCTTCTTCCATATCCCCATGTAGGAATGTTGTCTTCACATCCAACTTTTCTAGTTCAAAATCAAATGCAACAAAAACAAATAATGGAAATCTAATAGAGGTTAACTTGGAAATAGGAGGAAAAATCTCACCAAAATCATTTCCCTCAACTTGGGAATAACCCTTTGCTACTAACCCAGCTTTGTATTTCTCCACTTTTCCATCGGCATTCAACTTCTTTTTAAATACTCATTTGATTCCAATTGGATTTATTCCAATTGGAAACTCCACTAGATCTCAAGCCTCATTCTTATACAAGGCTTCCATTTCTTCAACCATGGATTTTTTCCAGAGTTCTCCATCCTCTAAATCCACTACCTCCCTAACAGTTCTAGGATCATAATCAATAATAGACAAAGAAAAATTTGAATGGAAATAAGGTGGAGTATCCCTTTTAGGTGTTGATATTTTGGTATCTTTGGGAGGATCTTTCCCTCCTATATGACCTTTCTTATATGTGATGAATATTCTGGAAGCAAGTGAACCATTAAACATATGTGTGGAAACCCTATAAGAAAAATCAGCCTTAAGAGAATAACATTAAAGTGATAAAAGGATCTAGAAAGATAAGTTGTCCCCACTAAGTAAAGTAATCTGGTTAGGATAATATAAATAAGGAAGAACCTAGCTCATTTGTACTTACTCTCACTCACTCATCAAGAAGGGAGCAAGTCTTAGGAGTAGTTGCAATAACAACTAGTGCACAATTCTAAGGAGCTGCAACTGCAGTAGAAGAAGGTGCAAGTATGGAGAGAGTAGTGAAGCAGTTGTTGTGGAGTATTCTTAGTCTTTTTAGTATTTATCTTGTATTTTTATCTTGGTGTAAGGTACGTTATATTTGTATGGTTATTGTGTTGTTGTTGCAACAATTTTTTGGCTAGGGTTTATTTGTTGGTTCTGGAGTAGGCTTGTCAGAATTATTCTAAGTAAAGGTTAGTGTTCTCGGAGGTGGCATATGTGAATGCCTGTGGTTGGGTGACAATGATGTGACATTATATATGGCTAAACAAGCATACCAAAATCTTAACATGGTATCAGAGTTGGTTACCTTCATAACAGTTTGATCGCTAGAAGGAAGATCCTCAATTGCAGTGTTGGTTCCTTCATGCCATTTCATTCGTTCTAGTTGCAGTGTTAGTTCCTTCATGCCAGTTCCTTTGTGCTAGTTGTAGTTCCAGTTGAAACACTAGTTGTAGTGAAAGTTTCTGTGAATTATTGGGACTAATTGTTTGGTTTCCCTAGTGCGCCTTACCCTAGCGCATCTCCAACTACCTTTAGATTGCAAGTTGGAGCACTTTGAAGTTTTAGGGTTCATCATTGCTTGTCGTTGTTGTCGGATGGTGTTGCTTCCTGCCACTATTTGTCAGAGGTATGTACTTGTAAATGTTTAAATTGTATCACTATATTGAGGGTGTTTGTAGGAGAAGGGATCTTTTGTCCAAGCAATAGTTGTAGATCCAGAGGGATCTCAGATACAACACATTCAGAGGAACAAGACACTCAAGGTTTGCATATCAAGTGATGTTCTCGGTTGACCTTGTTCCAGGAAAGTTATCTTGTAAATTCCATGGAGTTTACCATGGATATATTGTTGTTCTTGTTTCTTGTTCTAGGAAGGTCACAAGGAATATCTTTGAGAAGGATTTATAATGATGGTTGTTGGAGGCAACATGAAGTAGAATATCCAAACATAGAGTTGTGCACATCCATGTAATGAGGGAGAAGAGGAGGTCAACACATGCAGAGGGAGAAAATGACTCCGAAGACTATATAGATTCATAGGGAGTCAAGCTTCAAAGGGAGCATGCAAACTCAGAGTGTGCCTGATCTTAGATAGAGTTAGTTGCTTAGAGACTTTCATTCAGAAAGTATTCCTCTTTAGATTCAGATTCAAATTCATATGGTAGAGACGTCCTCCAAGATTGACAGATACAAGGATAGATCAAAAAATTCAGATACTTTGAGGAGATATGAGACCTCCTGGGAGGATTCCCTTGTTTCATTGAATAAATCCAGTCAAAAGGACTGGGATGTGAACATTTTATCTTGATTTTGAGACATGTACATCATTTGACAACAAACATTTTTGTTGAGATACCTACATGGTACAAGTGGATATGGATTGGGATATGCCTCGGATGGAGATGTGAAGCTGTAGGATTATACAAAATCTAACTGGGCAGGGAGTGCAATGGATTGGTATATTACTTCTGATTGTTTCTTCAGTTTGGTATTGGTGTGATCTCATGTTTGAGAAGGAAGAAAACGCAATTGGCACTCAGTACAATAGAGGTAGAGTGTATAGCATCTAGTATTGCAAGCTATGAAGCAACATGGCTTCAAAATTTTCTTGCAAGAATTCACCCGAGACACGGTGTAGAAGGGAGTTGTGAAGCTCCAGTACACATCCAAAGTTGAGTAGCATCGGGCAAACATTCTCCCATATATTTCATGCTAATTTTACCAAGGGAGAATGATACATTCACTCACAGGATTAGACATGTTGATTTGGCTAGTGGTGAATGGGACATGCATAGTATTTATCCTATTAGTCATGTTGATTTGAATAGGAGAAGAAAGAATCGAGGTGCAAAATGTCCAATCTCCTTGAGAGGAAGGTTTGTTGTTTCTTCTCATGCCAACTAACCTCTTTGGACAAGAGTTCCCTGGATCAGTCTTGTGATTGAGTGGGTAACGCATTGTCGGACCGGACGAGAGAAGAAACATCACACGCATAGTCGTGAGGACTATGGGAGTAGCTTCATGATACTAGATGAGACTATAACTATGGATAATGGTATATTGTAGTATCTATGTGCTACTATATGATTGTTGCATAGTTATAGAGACATCGACTATGATTATGGTTGATGGCATATTGTAGTAAGTGTGTGTTACTAGATGATTGTTGCATAATCATAGGTAAGAGTATGGCTGAGGGAATATTGTAGTAGTTGTGTGCTACTAGTTGATTGTTGCATAGTCATACAGATCCTGACTATGGATGAGGGCATATTGTAGTAGTGGTGTGCTACTAGCTGATTGTTGCATAGTCATGGAGGTGGCAGACTATGATTATGGCTGAGGGCATATTGTAGTGGTTGTGTGCCACTAGCTGATTGTTGCATAATCATAGAGACTGTTGTATTGCATGGTGGTTCGATTGCAAGAGAAAGACATTGTTTCTCTGGATAGTAGTTGTGTGCTACTTGGAGTGGTTATGCACCACTGGATAGTAGTTATGTACTAATATCGATTGTCACAATCATGTTCTACTAGATGGCACTGTAGTAGATGTGTGCTACTAGTTGACTGCCATGGAGAGTACCAGTTCACATTGGAAGTAGTTGAGTGCTACTTTATTGCATAGACTGTGATAGAAGATTCGAGATATTGATGGAATTATGGTATTTGTGTGCTACCATTTGATTGCAGAGTATTCAATGGAATACTAGATGAAGACATCGTGAAATATGCCTCCCTGGCGAAGAGGGAGTGTTGATATTTTGGTGGATGTGGGAGGATATTTCCCTCCTATATGACCTTTATTAGATGCAGAGAATATTCCAAAAGGAAGTGAACCATTAAACATATGTGTGGAAACCCTAAAATATAAGTTGGCCTCAAGAGAATAACATTAAAGTCATAAAAGGATCCAGAAAGAGATGTCAGCCCCACTAAGTAAAGTAACCTAGTTAGGATAGTATAAATAAGGAAGCACCTAACTCATTTGTACTTACTCTCACTCACTCATCAATAAGGGTGCAAGTCTTAGGAGCAGTTGCAACAACAACTAGTGCACAAATCTAAGGAGCTCCAGCTGTAGCAAAAGAAGGAGAAAGTCTAGAGAGAATAGTGCAACAACTATCGTGTAGTATTATCGGTCTTTCTGGTATTTCTCTTGTATGTTTATCTTGGTGTAAGGTATGTTATCTTTGTATGGTGATTGTGCTACTGCCACAACATCTTTTTGGCTAGGGTTTATCTCTTGGTTCTGGAGTAGGCTTGTCGAAATTATTCTAAGTACGGTTTAATGTGCTCGGGGGTGGCATATGTGAATGCCTACGGTTGGTTGACAATGATGTGACATTGTCTATGGTTAAATGAGCATATAAAAATATTAACATCTAGTATCATTTTTTCTCGAACTGATCTCTTTAATATTGGAGAATGAATTGAAATGTTACATCACAAAGTTCTAGTGAGTAAATGAGAATTATAAAGACGTTGATGATATGGGGAGATTCTGCAAAGTGAATAATAGATCCATCTATGATCACAACATATTCCAGAAATATCCAAATCATAATCCACGATGGGTGAAGAGCCTCGATGTCAAGCAACTCCAACAAGTGGTGGGCTCTCATATTTGTTCATTAATGGAAGAAATTGGATCCATTCACCCTCATGTTCACGAACGACTATAATGCAATCAAGATCCGCAACAACATGAATTTCATACCCAATTCATATCTAAATAATCCCTCTGACATAAGACAACATTTCTCATGGAAGGAATAAGGTTGGAATCCCATTTTTCAAAACCCAATATATCATCCATGCACTCTGTGTTGGATAAATTAGGCTCTACTTGTTTACCAATATGGCTTACAAAAGTTGATATCACCAAACCAAATAGGGAGAGTACTTGGAATAGGTATTATGTGAAGCATTCTCTCATCCAGTAGTGAACATTACCAATAAATCTTCTTCCAAGAGTACTCCAATGCATATTTATGGTCATCTTACAAGAAAACCAGTGCTGATAGGCCTGAGTTCATTCTTAAAGTTTTGTCCTTGTTATAAAAATATAAGTTTGGATTAATAAATCATTTACTGGAAATGATTTATGTGAAGCATTGTTATGGATCTTGTAGAGCGAATACCTTTGATTAATAATTTTATTTGAGCAAAAGGGAGTCAGGCCTTGATTTATGACTTTGTTCCTCAAAAACAAGAACCAAACTATGATGCGTGAATAAGGGATAATGAGATATCCTTTATTCACACATCATAAGGATTATGGCTGAGGGCATATTGTAGTGGTTGTGTGCCACTAGTTGATTGTTGCTTAATCATAGATATTGTTGTATTCCATGGTGGTTTGATTGCAAGAGAAAGACATAGTGTCTCTAGATAGTAGTTGTGTGCTACTTGGAGTGGTTATGCACCACTGGATAGTAGTTATGTACTACTATAGATTGGCACAATCATGTTCTACTAAATGGAACTGTAGTAGATATGTGCTACTAGTTGATTTCCATGGAGACTACCAGTTCACACTGGAAGTAGTTGAGTTCTACTTGATTTTACAGACTATGACAGACAATTCAAGCTCCCGATGGAATTATGGTAGTTGTGTGCTAGCAGTTTATAGTAGAGTAGTCAGTGGACTACTAGATGAAGACATCATGAAAGATGCCTCCCTAGCTAAGAGGGAATGTTGATTTTTTGGTAGTTGCGAGAGGATCTTCCCCTCCTATATGAAATTTATTAGATTTGGAGAATATTATGGAAGTAAGTGAACCATTAAACATATGTGTGGAAAACCTATAATAGAAGTCGACCTCAAGAGAATAACATTAAAGTCATAAAAGGATCCAGAAAGAGATGTTGGCCCCACTAAGTAAAGTAATCTGGTCAGTCTAGTATAAATAAGGAAGCACCTAGCTCATTTGTACTTACTCTCACTCACTCATCAAGAAGGGCGCAAGTCTTAGGAGCAGTTGCAACAACAACTAGTGCGCAAATCTAAGGAGTTGCAGTTGCAACAAAAGAAGGAGAAAGTCTAGAGAGAGTAGTGTAGCAAATGTCATGGAGTATTCTTAGTATTTCTGGTATTTATCTTGTATTCTTCTGTTGGTGTAAGGTATGTTATCTTTGTATGGTTATTTTTCTACTGCTACAACAATTTTGAGGCTAGGGTTTATCTCTTGGTTTTGGAGTAGGCTTGTCGAAATTATTCTAACGTTCAATGTGCCTGGGGGTGGCATATGTGAATGTCTACGGTTGGGTGAAAATGATGCGACATTTTCTATGGTTAAACGAGAATAGAAAAATCTTAACATCCAGTATCCTTTTTTCTCGAACAGATCTCCTCAATACTGGATAATGAATTGAAATGTTACAGCACAAAGTTCCAACAAAGAAATGAGAATTATAAAGATGTCAATGATATGGGAAGCTTCTGCAAAGTGAACACTAGATCCATATGTGATCACAACATATTCCAAAAATATCCAAATCATAATCCATGATGGGTGAAGAGCCTCGATGTCGAGCAACTCCAACAAGTGGTGGGCTCTCAGATTTGTTCATTAATGGAAGAAATTGGATCCATTCGCCCTCATGTTCACAAATGACTATAATGCAATCAATATCTGCAACAACATCAAGGTCATACCCAATTCATATCTAAATAATCCTTGTGACATTATCCAACATTGCTCATGGAAGGAATAAGGTTGGAATCCCATTTTTCAAAACCCAATATATCATCCATGCACTCTGTGTTGGATAAATTAGGCTCTACATGGTTACCAATATGGCTTACAAAAGTCGATATCACTAAACCAAATAGGGTGAGTACTTGGAATAGGTATTGTGCTAAGCATTCTCTCATCCGGTAGTGAACATTACCAGTAAAGCTTCTTCCAAGAGTACTCCAATGCATATTTATGGCCATCTTACAAGAAAACCAGTGTTGATAGGCCTAATTTCATTCTCAAAGTTTTGTCCTTGTTATAAAAATATAAGTTTGGATCAATAAATCATTTACTAGAAATGATTTATGTGAAGTATTGTTATGGATCTTGCAGAGAGAATACCTTTGATTAATAATTTTGTTTGAACAAAAGGGAGTCAAGCCTTGATTTATGAATTTGTTCCTCAAAAACACGAATCAAAATATCATGTGTGAATAAAGGATAATGAGATGTCCAAATAAAATTTATTAAATAGGAGGCAGTTCGAGCCAATTCACTTCATTTCGTTGAACTAAAGCAACCATAACTATTCAAATTGCTCATCAAATGATATAAAATAAGCAGTAGACACCCAACACTGGCTGGAAAAAAATTTAAGAGAGGTATGCAAGGAGCCTTGTGAGGTTTCAGTTTTTTTATAACTCATGCTCCATTAATGATTTTCTGCACATGGATTTGATGATTTGTTGATAGAAGGGGTGTCTTGCAAAGTAGAAGGAAGGACGAAGCGAGGCTATTTTTTTCTTATGTTCACGAGGTAATTGTTTATTTGTTAAAGATGTTGTTTATTTCTTCATCTTATTTTGTACTTGGCTATTCTATTGTATGAGATTTATTCCAACTATAATAGCTAGAGACAACATTAGTCTGAATTCACACAGGGATTCAAAAGAATAAAAAAATCTATGAAAGTGTATGGGACTATATATTTTAATGAAAATCAAACTTTTTGACTCTGGGAATGATTTCTTTTGTTTTTTTTCTAGATTATTCATTTTATTCCTTTTGCTTCCTTTCAACACAAAAATACATAGAAAATAATGTTGATACATCTTTTTTCTTTAAATAGATTTCATTGTAAATAATTTGTTTCATTTCTTTTAATTTAGTTTAGTTTTCGGTTTACTAATTATAATGTTAAAAGAAAACTCATTTTATGACATTGTTTACACTTAGTAAAAGGAATATGTAATTTACTTAATTTATTTACAATTAATTTTAACCATTTCAATCTTTTGCTCTTTAGTTTAATATTTTACTTCTAATTACAATACTTAAAAGAAAACAAAAATTCATTTTAATATGTTTATTATTCTTTAAGGTTTGTTCTTTTTGTAAATATTAACTAACTGGTTTTAGCTTGTTTAATTTTCTTTTAAGTTTTGCATTGGCATTTTTAATTTTCATTAATTTTTGTTTCAATTAACATTTTATTCACAAATATAAAATATAAAATATTATAAGATGAAAAAACATATGAAAATCAAATAATTGCAAAATCATAAAATTAAGATGCATGCTTAGACTCTTAGCCATAGGGTCTAATGTGTTTTTCTTTCTGGGGCTTAAAACTTATGGTAACATTCCCACCTCTTCCCACCTAACCTCACGGGAGGTTGAGATGGTTTTTAAACATTCTTGTTTCGACATCAACATATCTTGGTGACCATACTTGGGAGGGTAATTCAATTCTTCTTTCCTAGTATTGTTTTAACTTCTTCATGCCATGTTTTATCCTCCCCAAATCTTCTATGTCTTAGTTAATTGGAAGCATGTATAGTGGTTGTAACCTTAAGGTATTGACTACTAATCCTGGGAAATTCATTCGCAAGTATGGAATTTTCAAATTTGAGGAAGACCTGAACAATTACCCATGGCTTGTACCTACCCCTTTGAAGCTCAGTTACCCTGTTAATCCTTTGGCTTACAAATTCAAGACACATTTACCTTTTTTTCTAGGTGATGGAACTATCACAATGGAAGGACATCTTTGTGCATTTTCCAATGCTTGTACCATCTTCGGAGTTAATGAAAATGATAGTTGCATGCTCTTGTTTAAAAAATCCCTTCAGAGTAATGTTGCTTCCTTGTTTTCCAACCTACTTGATGAATGCATCTCCACGTGGCCTGAACTTTCTTATTGGTTTACTTCTACTTTTTGACACTTAGATAATCCTTATGAACACCTTAAAATATTTAATCTTTGCACATGAAGGATAATTAAAACATTATTTTATTTAATCTTAGCTTTATCAAGTTTTATAATTGCATTTCTATGGCCATTCGCCCTACCAACTTGGTTTCCCTCTTGCATTATTACGATCTTCTACCTCCTCTTTATTGTTGATGATTAGAGGAAAAGAACGTTCAAAATCTGTAGCTAGCCTTAACCACTTTCCTTGATTTCAAGGAGCAATCCCATATAAAATGTTTCTCCTTTGATGGTTATAATTTGCACAAAGAGTTTTTATCATTAACGCATGTTATCCAAGATTTAAAAAATCACATGCTCTCCCTCGAACATCGATTCTCGAAACAAACCCACCTTGAAATATCCTTGGATCCCTCTTACCTAAATCCTAATTATGATACATTTACCACCAATGATGAAGAGTTTGGATGTAATGAAGATCATGATCATAACTTGACGCTTGACGATCAATCCATCTCTCACATTCCAAATACCACCATCCTCGAAACTAATAGACAAAATCAATATCAAGATCATGGTTTACCCCAAATTTCTCATTCATATGCATAAAATGGTTAAATTGACTATGCAAAGAAGGAAGTTTATTTTGACCTTTTTTATCCTCTTTGTGATTTTTTTTTATATGATGATGTTTCTAATGAATGTTCAAATCAAGTTGATGAAGATCCTTTCGATTTTATTGGTTCATGTGATAAGTCTTCCTTTCAAGATTCTCATGAAGTTAATCAAGATATTGAATCGCATAATGTTTTTTCAAATCCATTGTTTCAATTAAAAGAGGTCAAGCAACTCAACATTGATATGTATACCCCTCTTAATATGAGCACATTTTCCTTCAATAATGATTATGAGTTCAAGGGAATTCCTATGCTTTTGAATCCTTTATATTCTTCCTTGCATTATGATGACCCTATTTATGATAGGAAGATTGCAACATATGACATTATTATGTTTGGTGAGTCCATTGACCCTATCTTTCATATTCAAAATTTGAACCTTAAAACTGAAATCCTTAATCCTATTGATGCTTTCAATATTAGGTGCAAAATTGATCTTGTTGGTTGGAAAGTCTTGCAGGATGGTAAATATTTCTTTTGGGTCTTGATAGTTAATTTTCTCTCGCCATATGCATCTGTTGGTTGGCATGTCGATAATCTTTCCTTGCGTAAAGTCTTCCAAGTCATGAGTTTCGCATGTAAAGTAAATGATGTGTTCCTCTTTGCAAAGTGTCATCCCACTTGAGTTATAGGTTCTTGCATCCCTCTTCCCCTGTACATAAATAAAAGAGAATATATAAAAAAAAAAAATTAGATAAATAAGAAAAAAAAATTAAACAAAAGTGGTAGAATAGGTTTTTATTTGCTTCACTTTAATTTAGTTTATTTTCTTGATTTTTCTTTGTTCTTTCAGTTATACGCTTTCTTTTATTTTCCTTTTTCGCTTTTTGATTTAATGGTCAGACTTGATGGAGAAACGATCAGTGATTAGAAAGTTATCTGTATATTATGATTAACTTATTGACCAAATATTTTGGTGGACAACAGGCTTACAGGTGGACCATGTTGCCTTGTATGTGTGTTGGAGTTCCCCGCTTTGTCTATCATATGCACTAAGAAGAACATCCTTGCTTAAAATAGTCATTTGGTCATTCCTAACTTTCTTTTATTTCCCTTTTTCCATCCTCGATGTCTTGAGATAGCTCCTACATACACGTCATGGCTGGTCAATGTTACATTTTGGTTTTTCCCTCAACACACATCCATGACAGTTTATTCAACTTTCTAATCCTTTTTGTCAAATATTCAAAGAGATTTTGTTTGTTCTCTATTATACATACATGACCAAACCCCCTCATCATTTAACTTTTCAGGCATTATTCCACAAATTCACAAACCATACATCATTTAAACTTCCATCCCCCCCCCTCCTATTATATAATAGACAATGATATCTACCATCCCATCAGTTGTATGAAACTAGAGTTTGCATGCCACTGTAAGCGATGCACATATGTTGGTTGGCATATGTTGACCACCATTTTGGTCAACAGTTCTTAGCCGACAAATCATTTTCAAGATTCCCATCATTTCAAATTTCTCGCACAAAGTCCTTGCGCACTTTTCTTGAGCTGCTACTACACATTGAAAAAAAAAAGATCTCTTTAGATATTTCGACATTCAAGAATATTTTGTAAGTTATGATGAGTGTTTGCTAAAGGTTGACATGTATGATCATTGGTCAGTTATGCATGTATTACAAGTTATAGGTTCATTCTAGATGTAAAAAAGGTTCAATACTCACTTTCAGCGAAGTTGATGCAAAGATGGAAAAAATTTCATGGAAACTTACCAATTTTGACTCTGGTGTTGGGAATATTTTTGTTATTGATAAATACTATGAGAAAACATTCCATTTCTATCGAAGGAGTTTTTAAACACTCTAGATATTACTCTCACTTCCATATATAATGTATTTGCATGGTTCTTGTACACTATTCATTTTTGAACTAGCATTTGGACTCTAAACATGTTGTTGGTTTTCCTAGTTTGGGTTTCCAAGGTAAAAATCTAGGTGTAATGTGTGTGCCATTGTATCTTTTCTATTTTTATTAAGAATCTATTTGCAATAATTAATTGTACAATGTTAAAATATACATTTAAAAACTAGAACAAATCACCCAAGATGTTAGCATGCATTGAGTAATCAACAGTTAAGATAAGATTTTTATCTTTCCTACCAAGTTTGTAGACCAGATAAATATAAAAAAAGAATGAGTTATTAATGGATCTATCGTTATTTTCTTGGTACAGTATGAATTTTGCATGAAATAACACTTTCATCGAACTACTTAGTGGGGAGAATTATGAATCAATATTACCCATACCCAAGATTCTAGAGGCATTAAAACAAATACAAATCACCAATGTTTATAAAGTGTGTGGGACAAACGCCCTTCTTTTGGAAATACTTATTAAGTTGTTCGACTGCTAACTAATTGTTGTCAATGATGTCAAGGCCATCAAACTATTGGATGTCCATTTCAAAATATTCTATGGTGTCATGTGGGTTTGTCTAGGAAATGACATGGTGTTAATTAAGATGACTAATTCTATGTGCTCTGAAGAGGAAGGATTATTTTGGAAAATTTTCCATGTAGCAAAGGCTTGTGAATATCATTGTTCCATAAACTACACCCTTATATAAAAGAGTCAGCACATAAAGAAGAGAGCGATCAACTATTGTGGCTAGATACAACAACATAATAGGAGATGAAACAATATTGTTGCGATAGGGATGATTGACCTCATATCATTCATGAGGGAATATCTACCCACGAGGTGGGGCTATTGAAGTGACACTCCTGGTTCTCTTTTTGGTGTCAAATGAGCACAGTTTCTTTGATTGTCGATTGTCTACTTACTTTGGCATGGATGTTTTTCCATATTTCAACAAGATTGATCCATCGACAATTGATATGATCCTTGCATATTGGGGACAATGATATTTATGGTTGACATTACAGGTGTGTGTATTATACTGTTGATTATTCCCGGGAAGAATATTGCCACCTTCATGCGGTTGAAACTCCTCATTTCTCTCCTCATTCCCGCATTGCAATGGGCCTTACTCAGAAACTTTTGTTGACTCGTGATGAATGTTGGGAAGCACATAAACACTTGGGGAACCATAGAGTGCAACAAATGGACACAAATATATGTGGAAGTCGTTGCCCCAAGTGTAGTCGGAGTGGTTTGACTTTAAAAGTGTATGGTCGAGACGAAGTAGTTCAAATCAACGAGTCGACAAATGTGGATCCTCGCAATATTGGTCAAACTGTTACATGCACTCATATTATTTTTGGATGCATGGATTCTTTTTTATTATTTAATATTTAGTTGTTAATAGAGAGTGCATAAGGTGGATATATGGTTACATAATTTGTATAATCCATGAATTCAAATATCTAAAAAGTAGTTATAGTCTTAAGTCCATGGAGTTGAAGAAATGTATCATGGGTCTAAGAGTATGTTAAGAACATTGAAAGGATTTAATGGGAATCAATGTAAAGGGACTCATATGTATCAAATAATTACATGAAGGATAGAGTCCAATCTATAGAGTTAGTCAAGTTGACCCATAATTAAGTAAAGTTTACTCATACTTTAATTTAGTCGAGTCGATTTTGTAGTCTAAGTTTAGTCTAGTTTTTAGTCGAGATAACAGTCAGGTCGAGTCTATAATCCAATTAGTGTCAAGATGAGTCTATAATCTAGTTAGTCAAAAAAGGAAAAACTATTATAGTGTTGGTTGCGTCAATTTCAAGATGTAAAATCTGAGTCATTATGTTGTCAATTGTTTCAATTTCAAGATGTATTGAAAAATATGCGTCAAAGCAGAAAGGAGGGGGTTAAACATGTGTCTTTTCAAGGCAGAAGATCATCTCTGCAAATGTAATGTAAGTTGGTCTTTAGCCGATCAGATCAGTTCCTCATCAACATAAGTTGATTCTTAGTCCATGACATGAACTCAAGCCCTGCAAACAATTTTTTTGTATTTTACTAATTGTAGAGTCTTGTCCTAATTATAGTCGAGTCCTTTGAAATTATGCATGTGTAGTAGAGTCAATTATCCATCCTTCATGTAATTTGATATGCATACTCCATACATTCTCAGAGACTTGATAACATAAAGAAGCAACAACCATGATTGATAGTATCAGAGCAACAAAGAAGTAAAGTTAACGTGGAGCATGATCCATTGAGAGTATCCAAGACAAACCAAGTAGAAGAAGAAGAAAAGAATGCATTCAAGAAAGAGACATCAGATGAAAAACACACATAGAAGAGCTTAAAAGACAAGATTATGACACAAGAACATTTGAATTGATTGATCCCCTTGGTAGAAGAGTTGCATAATAGTTCTCTAGGTCATGACAACTAAAGCAAAGGAATGGTAGGATCGGTTGATGCCACATACCCTCATCGATTCCATAAAAATATCCCCCATGAGAGACAGATCGTTGGAGATGCAATAGAGTGCACCCCAATGGTTCCTGTGAGGATTATACTTTGTAATTGTATTGAGATAGAAGTGGGTGCCCTTCGATTGGCAGAGAAAGTTGAAAGCATGGAGATCAAGGAGTTTTGATATGTGATATGTAATCATTTAGATCCTTCAAAATCCAGCCATGGTAAACCTTGTATATGTATATTTTCCCATATAGGTAGCAGTTGTTGTGGCTGAGTTACCTATGCACAGTACAGATACTTCTGTAGGAGTAGAGATCGGGGACGTTGTTGCACACTTGCTTGGGATGAGAAAGTATTTGATTGTGGGGGAGATGTTGGGAGGCCTCTTAGGCTCTTGTAATTGTCATCATACATTATACACTAGACATTTATATAATGAATATATGAATATATGTGCAATAAAGTACAAAGAGATCCTAACAAAGGCTTAGTTGGAGCCGGTACAACCACTCTAGCCATCTTCCTATTGTGTAAATACTCATGAAGAAGGAATACTAAAGTGGTTGGTTAACCTTCCCAAATGCTTCTCTCTTCTTTCATGAGTACATGTGTCTCTAATATTTCTCCTATAATGTAGCTCTCTACTTGAATGCATCCCTCTTATTCCCTGGACTACAACAGATAATGATTCTTGGTATAGGAGCATCATTTAATTTAGAGAAGATTTTGTAGTTTTTCACTAGTAAGAGCCATGCATGGCTTTATCTTGGCCCGACTTCATGATATGTTGAAAATATTTCAATAGCTCTTAAATTCTCAAGTGATCAACTCAACATTGATTTCTTTGTAATTTCAATCTCAATTGAGATGCATTTTGAAATTCTTTTCAAGAACTGGAAACATTTGGGATTAAAATAACTATGTTGATAAATTGAACATAGCATCATAAGAAGCAACGTAATATCGAATGTGTTTTTAGTGTGAAATGATTGGAATTGTTAAATTTTTTTTTATTTTTTTTGTGGTCCAAAAATTGAGAATCAATATATTTTTGT
This sequence comes from Picea glauca, assembly GCA_000966675.3. Taxonomy (NCBI): domain Eukaryota; kingdom Viridiplantae; phylum Streptophyta; class Pinopsida; order Pinales; family Pinaceae; genus Picea; species Picea glauca. The sequence goes on from JZKD02S1592790.1 coordinate 94,329, forward strand.
GATTTGTGTCATTCAGGGATTTTCTACCAAGGCTTACATTGTACTTTTGTACTGTAGTAATTACAAGTTTTCAAATAAGCTCTTATATTTTTCCAAATAAATTTAAATGATCCCATGAGTATTCATTACCATGGCATGCAATTGTTGTATTAAGAAACATAATGCAGTGATTTGTTTTTGGGTTTTTAGAAAAGCTCTTATATTTCTCCAAATAAATTTTAATGACAAGAAAATTTTTGGATTAAAGTTGAAATATTCCATGAATATTTGTTACCATTTCATGCATTTGTTCTATTAAGAAATATAATGATGACTTTGTTAATGATTTCAAGTTTAATAAATGAAAAAAATTGATTTACAAAGATCACAACTATTTTTCCAACATTTAGGTATAAAGAACAAAATAAATATCACCACTATTAGGATAAATGCTCATGATGTACATAGTGACATTGGTCACTAGGATAACCTAAAAATTTCATGGGATGAGCAAATTTATAGAATTTTTGATATAGAGGAGGTTGAGCATGAGCATCATTTCCTTTCAACCCACCCTAAAGGTATAACTTTACCTAGTGTCATAACTTGACCACTCCTCAAGACCTCATCGCTTATGAAAACTCTAATGATCTAGGTACTTTCATTGCACTAATATTCCTAACAATAATTACCATGATTCATTTTATTATATGATAAACATTATTGGTCTTAGAGAATATTATTAATACCATTAATTTAATGAGAGAAAAATGATGAAAGGGAATGCTTAAAACTTTTCACACATGTAATATGTTTTGCGAGAGACATGTGGCTTGAGTAAGGAGGAGATTAACAATGGAGAATTTTAAGAGAAGGGTATTTTATTACTTAGGAAATTTATGGGAGGAGAGTGGATATAATTGAAGGATACAAGAATGATGAATTGGTAGAAATGAGAGGGACAATGTATTCTTTTGCACCCCATGTGTACCATGTGGAAATAAGAGTACCCAATGTTGTTGGGTGATAAAACATTTTTTTTGGCAGCTCTGAATAAGGTATCAAGATGCCATTCACTCCAATAATCAAAACTATTACGGCCTTACCTCTTCATGGATGTGTACATTTTTATACATATATATGTAATGTGTGCAAGTATGAACTATGTTCATTGGATGGGTTATATCTTTTTCTAAAACAAAACAATTTAACTATTGAATAAAATATCTACAACATTACCCGTTCAATATTGAATAAAATATCTACAATGTTACCCATTCAGTTAAGAATTACATAGAACATAATATATCATATATCATAATGGGTTTACATGTCTAAGGAAATCCTTAGTCAAATGTTTCCATATAAATTGGATGACATCATGCATAATCCCTAGTTTAATCTCCGCCAAAGCACATAGCCATTATAGATTGTTTATTCAAACACATCGACTTGAAGATGTACACATCTAATTCCAAATAAAACTTGATTGCTAGAGTGGATACAATCATGGTTACATCGAGTATTCGTATGACCACATCAAAGGAGAAAAGTCGTATACAACATAATATGGGAAATTCATTAGATATTTTCCTTTCTTATTCCTTGTTCCATTTGTTACATGTAGAGTTTTTTTTTTTTCTGTCTATTTTATTTTTTTAGATCAAGTTTCAACTATGAATGTTGCATGTAATTTTTACAAAATAATATTAGATGATCTTGGTTTTTCTGTACATGTATATCAAGAAATCCTCTACATAATACGGCCTAAATCTTAATGTTGATATTTCACCTTCAATCCATTTGTGTGCAATGTTATCAAACCTTAAGCATGGTTCTACCCTCTAGAATGTAGGGTTGTTAAGCTTAAAGTTTCCAAGGTTCCATTGAGTCGACTTGTAAAGTTCTTGTTGAATGTGTTTTATCACCCATGCCATCGAGGCATGTTTTGTATTTTTTTAATAGCAATTACTACCCCTACCTTTTCTCTCTTATGACCTTATCCAAATTTCATTTCTTCCAAATCTTACAAATTAAAAACTAGAATACTAAGGTGTATCTAAGCCATCTCTTCCAAATTTCACAAATTAAAAATTAGAATACTAGGGGTTATCCAAATGAGATGTACATGGAATGTTCTCAACGTATTTATTAATTGGAGTTTTGTTATAAATTGTACATATTCTTGAAACAGGGCATTCTTGAGTAGTACACGATAATTAGGATAAATAAAACATAATCATTTTTAACTAATATAAGTATTATATTTGATATAGTTAACTTTTGGTGTTATTTTTAGTGGGCATTGTTTCATCAAAAGTGTAAATTTATTTCATAATTTTGTCCCATAGAATAAGGTATATGTCCAAAAAAAGAAATTTTATTAAACCAAAAAAATAAATAAAAAATCCACTAATGCTATTATTAAAAAAAGTAAAGATTTTGTTGTAACTTTTTCTCATTCACAATATGCTATCCCAATTTTACCTCCTCTATATTTCTCAAACCTTAACCAAAATACTATGAACTACTTAAGTCTACTTTACAAAGGAATATCTTTACATAGGATTTTCTACTTAACTTAGTATATAGCTGAAATTGGACATATACTTATATTAAATTATAGTTAGTACATATAAAACATAATCATATTCATTTTATGCTCTAATAAAGACAATAATTTTATTTAGTTAGTTTTGTCATATATGAAGTTATTTTCTAATTTATTTGTTTTTAGCTTCTCATCATGTTTCCTTCATCTAGTTTTTTTGGTGTATTTAGACATTTCTTTAGTTATTTTGGGTAAATTTGTACATATTTAAGTGCTATAAAAAAACAATGTACATTTGTATTGATGAAGTCATAAATTTGTTTCTATACAAAGCCAAACTTAGTGAAATATAATATTTTAGAAAAAAAAATCATAAAGTCATGAAAGTTCAAAATTTTGATAGATTTGATTATTCTCAACACAATTTAAATTTCAAATTTAGTTTTAAAGAAAATAAAAAAAATATTAAGTAACCATAAAATCTGTAATACTAAATGTTTTATATAGATGAAGCTTAAAGTTAATATCAATAATGATAATAAAAATCATTAATAAAAAGGAATTGAAATATTACAAATATTTTATCAATCTTAGTATGATTGATAAAAAACTATTTTTGAAACATTATATACAATTAAAAAACAAAATGAGCATCAGTAAAATTCTGATTATAAATGTTTGTAATCTTCATTTAACATGCCCTATTTTTAGCAATATAAACCACTATTTTACTAAGTTTATAATTTAATTATTCTTGACCTTGATGCTTTCATTTTACTATGTCTTAATAATATAAAAATAATTATATGTACTTTCATAAGTTAATTACTCTTCATTTTATTATGTTCAAAACATATTTAATTTGATTTTCATTATTTAATTACTTGATGGTTTTGATACTTTCATGTTACTATGTGCAAATATAGAGATTATTTCAAGTGTGTATTAAACTTTATCTATCTCATAGAAAGATAAACATCAATATTCTCATTAATAAAAGTTTGCATATGCCTTTCCTAACCTATCTTTGGTTAAAAAGAGGTTGGTAAAAGGACTCAATAAATGTTTAAAACTTTGAGATATCTAAGATGGTATCTCTATGACAAAAACCTAAAATTGAAAATGGAAAATAAAGTGATAAAAATATCAAAGACAAAAGAGACATATGTTATTATAAAAAAATATTTTAAAAATCCTCTCCCTACTTTATTAAGATTGCAAGTTTCAAAATTAAAAACTAACTTTAAAGTACACTATCAAACTAAGAACTAACTCTTAAATGCATAATCAAACTCGCAAATGGTCCCTTTGTGAAAACTCTTCTAAAAAATGACATTATATTCCATGCAACCTATAAAAGGTTAAATACAAGCTTCATTTCATTCTATTTTAGTTGGAATTTGAAAAATAAAGTTTTAGTGACATTCTAAGCGTGGTCCAAAAAATAATGATTTTCAATCTACTCCTTTGGGTTTATTGGTTTGCTTATAAAAAATGAATATTATAATAAGAAAGACATTTACACGATAACATGCTAAATTATTTTTTTAGATTCCTTTCAATATCATCTCTTTTCCTAAAAAAGATATTTACACTTTTAGATGTTAGTTTATTTGTTTATATTCCTTTTTTAATCTTATATGTTGAAATAGTATCATGATAGGGAAGATATGATTTATGAACACTCCGTTGTAAAATAAAAGAACACTAGATAAAGTTTAAAAATAAAAATATATTAATTAACATAAATTAAATAAACTAAATTAAATGATGATAAGTAAAGTAAACAATTAACTTGTTGAACCTGAGGATATATGGCGTGCAAACAATGAATTAGTGGATGCAGCAGACTAAACATCGGACAATTTACAACTCTATGCATTTACGTATATCTATCACAGTCGGACTATTCAGGCTATACATTGTATCTTTATCGCCCATTGTCAAATGGTTTACAACTCTACAGGCTACACATTTATCTATCACGATCGGACTGTGCAGAGCCGAACAATGGCTTCTCCGATGCAAAGATCTGCTGTTCAATCTGCATTCAAAGATCGATGGCCATATAACACAGTCGTTGCAATTGGCCTTAATAGAGCCGTCGATGTGGTGAGAGCATAGCCGCAGGATGCATACTACGTGGAGATATCACAATCGCCAGATTGAGCCGTCAAATGCATGCCACGTGGCAAACTCAAGCCGCTAGATCTATCCATTAGTTGCACGACACATGGCGAGGTCACAGACGTCAGATCTGACCGTCAAATGCACACCACGTGGCGAGATCCAACTGCCATTTCCAGTCATTGGATGCATGCCACGTGGCGATATTGCAGCCTATCGATCACGCCGTTGGATGGACACCACGTGGCAATCTCATAGTCGTCCAATCACGTCGTTGGATGGGAGCCACGTGGTAAGTTTAGAACCACTCGATCTCGCCGTTGGATGTGCGCCATGTGGCAATCTTGAGCCACCTGATCTCACTGTTGGATGTACGCCACGTGGAAAAATCAGAGCCACCTGATCTCGCCGTTGGATGGTGGCCACGTGGCAAGATCAGAGCCACTTGATCTCACCGTTGGATGGTGGCCACGTGGCAAGATCAGAGCCACCTGATCTCACCGTTGGATGTACGCCACATGTCCAGATCGGAGCCACCCGATATCACCATTGGATGTGCGTCACGTGGCAAGCTCAGAGCCACCCGATCTCGTCATTGGATGTGGGCCACGTGGCAATCTTAGAGCCACCCGATCTTGCAGTTGGATGTGCGCCACATGGCACAACCACCCAATCTCGATGTTGAATGGCAGCCACGTGGAAATCTCATAGCCACCCGATCTCATCGTTGGATGAAAGCCACATGGCAATCTCAGAGGCACACGATCTCACCGTTGAATGGGAGGCAAGTGGCAATATCGAAGCCCTTGGATCTCGTCGTTGGATGGTTTCCGTGTGTCGATAATCGAACGAACTGGTTAACAGACCATACTACAAAAATGGTATGGATCCTCTCCACAAAATCCCATTGTTGGATATTTGCCACTTGGCAAGTGCAGAGCCGCATGATCCGACCTCTTGGCAAGTGAGTGATCCGACCCTGCACTTTCAGTGAGTGACGAGCCTTCGTCGTTGCTGTTCTACGATAAGGGGAGAGGGATTTAGCATGGGTACATAGAGCAACTGTATAAACATGATGTGTGCGGAAGCTATCAACCTGTCTGCTCGCTATCTGGGTACGTCGAGCAACTGTGTAACAAAATCTAATATCAACCTGGGTTGCACCATGAAAGGCTAATATTATGAAGCCAAGCTATTCATCAATTAAACGATTCGCCATAGCCAATGATGCTTATCAAAAATGGTTCGTGGAACATTTCAATGTATCAAAAATGGTTCGAGAATGAGAATTTTAAAGACGTTGATTATATGGTAAGCTTCTGCAAAGAGAACAACATATCGATCCATGATCACAACATATTCTGGAAAGATTCAAAGCATAATCCACGATGGGTGAAGAGCCTCGATGCCGAGCAAGTCCAACAGGGGGTGGACTCTCGAATTCGATCATTAATGGAAGAAACTGGATCCATTCACACTCATGTTCAAGAATGATTATAATGCAATCGATATCTGCAACGACATGAAGGCCATACCTGATGCATAATCCAACATTTCTCATGGAAGGAATAAGGTTGGAATCCCATTTTTCAAAACCCAATATACCATCCATAGAAGGAATAAGGTTATAATGCAATCGATATCTGCGACGCCCTTCAATAACTTGCGGCAAAGAAGAAGAACGGATTTGTGTTTCCATGTTTGACAAGACATAGGCAATGCCAGGGTGCATGTGAAATGACGACTTCAAATGGCTTATGTTCAATCCGAAGAGCGTATGCATCGAGGCTCTGTAAGACCAGGTTTCATGTATGGCTCGTCCTCAAACGCGCTTGCAGAGTTCAAATTTCTATAATCTGCAAACCCATAGCTTTGGTTTACGTATCCTCATGAAATATGGAGAAGCCAGGTGTATCCACTACATCTATTCCGTAGTACTGAACTTCATTGGTTGCAAGATGTTTCAGTTTGGAAAACTTTCAATCAACCAAATTGACCTCCATCAAATCCAATAGATTGACACTATGTTTACGTATCCTTCCTCATGAAATATGGAGAAGCCAGGTGTATCCACTACATCTATTCCGTAGTAGCAAACTTCATTGGTTGCAAGATGTTTCAGTTTCGAAAACTTTCAATCGCCCCAAATTGGATTTGATTGAAAATATGTTGATGGACATGCTGGTCATAATCCTTTCATGTAACTTTCACGATCAAGCACTATGTATCCAAACTGTTACAGTTTATTAGCCGACCTGGATTGAAATCCAACGTTACATTTTCATGTAGAGAATGACCTCCTGCGTTGTTCAGCCCTTTGTCGCAGTCTTAGAAGATATTGAGAAACTTGACTCGTGCCAGATTCCTTCTCAGCATGAAGAAATGATGATATGCCTTTAGTGAGAAGGAGATTTCTGTCCGTTTTTTCCCAATCATACTCAATGTTGGGCTCAACCTGATCTATTTGCTGGCGAAATCTATCAACTTTGGTTTCTTTCTTACTGTCGCAATCGAACAACCGGAATAAATGCCAACTCTGGAAAAGCTACAAAATAGCTCCATAGTGTCAAACGTTCAACAAGTTGCTACTCAACTACAAAAAGAAGGTGTTGGTTACTATCTACAAAATGAATTTTTTAGTTGGAATTGGTCATATAAATTTATATTAATCACTATTTTTTGTTGTTTAAAATCCATTTCTGAATATAGAAATAGATTCAGCATTCTAAAAAACTCACTCCTTTTAAAAATCACAAGTTTTCAGTCATTTTTGGTACCTTCAGGGTGGTTGAAAAGTCAATTGCTTTTCCAATTCCTGTTTAATTCACTGAACTCTAACATATCCACAAGAAGTGAAGCCACAAGAATGAACTAGTGCCTCGCAAGTTTACAAAACCCCATGTTGATATTAGAATGAACTTTTGGATTCAACTTACCCCTTTACTTTAGGAAACGTAATTAAAACACTATCATTTTTTACGTCATTGTCTAGGAGGCACTAAGGAGATTGAATAGTTGTTTTACATTTATTTAGTATAAATAACACATGATTAGAAGATTATCTTAGGGAATTGTCGGCAAACCCTTTGCTAACCTCCATCTTAAGTGTGATGCATTGTGACATACTAATGATCTAAAATTGAAGAAGACTTGAAACTTGAATAAATATTGCAAGTGAAATAGTTATGTGTTTTTAAAGCAACCGGATCAATTTGCAACACATAATAAATGATTACTTATGTAAAGATACACATAGACAGCATAATAAATCATTGAACATCAGACATAAACACAACAACTTGATAAAGGAGTTCACC
>JZKD02S1592790.1:140224-152793 GCA_000966675.3 Picea glauca
CACTCTTACTTTATTGTGTAATTCCTTGATCATATGCATAAGTTGACGTTGAATATACTTTTCTATCTTCACTTTGGTTGGTTTGTGTTGTCTTGGACTTGACTTCACGAGAGCACCGGAGAAAAGTGGGAACAACAGAGACCTAAGGAAGCAATATAAAGGTATGTCACTTATTCCTTCCTATTAGTAGATTCAATGATTACAACTTAGGGAAAGAGTCACGTCCTGTCTTGTTTTGTTCTAGATCTAGGTGGATCTAGGGAGATCTGTTGGTGTTCACACCTACCAATTCGTCCGATAACACTCATGCATTTTTTTTGGAGGTTCAAACACTTTTCTACAGGGATATGTTGATTCAGATATGGCAGGTGATAAAGACAGCAGGAGGAGCACCACAGGGTATGTTTTTACTATAGGTGGAACAACAATAAGTTTGATTTCGAAACTGCAAAAGGTTGTTGTACTTTCAACAACAGAGGCAGAGTATGTTGCTGCTACAGAGGCTAGTAAATAGATGATTTGATTACAAAGGTTTATTGCAACACCACTTTTCACTCACTACTGTGTAGGTGTTACTACGCGGAATAAAACCATTCTCACTCACAGTTAATCACATGCATTCAAAACAAGTTAATCACATTCAACACGGAGTAATCATACGATTTACTACCATCATCAACAATCAATACTATTTATCATCAATTCATATACACAACAGAATACATGATGATTATAATACACAATGATACAGAAACATAATTAAAGCATCATCTGGTACTTATCTTTGAACTGTGGTGGATTCCACCAACCAAGTGCAGGCCTTCCACGAACCTCCCAGCCTTAGACCACACTGCTGATCAACTCAACAGTGGGTCGCCCCCAAGCTGGGACTAAGATCCACCCCAAGACAAGGAATCCTAGGATAGGCTGAGGTTACAGGGAAACAACACACAACCACAATGATGGGATTCTCTCCCAGGAACCTCTCACGCTCACTGCCCACAGACCCTCATTCCCCACATGCTTGTTCCACCCCAGGAGTATACACCTTCTCTGTCACCTCGATAGTCCTTCGACTGCTAACTTCCCTTGCCTTGGGTTACATCAACAGGACGAACAGAAAGTCTCCGGGCTCTGTGGTAGCTACAAGGTTCCTTCCAGGAGTTCTCTCCTTCCTCTGTACACTCTCTCTCTCCTGGAGAGAGTGTTACTCCACCGGCCAACAAGCCACACATAGTCCAGCACTATGTGGCCACAACAATCAACAGGGAAAACTGATGTGGCTTTCCTACAGGCTCAACAATGGCTGAATGGATCATGGTCATGACTTTGGGATAGAGATCCCACACACAGGCTCGATCTCAGATAGAGGACACACACGGATTCTCTAGATGAACACCGGTTTTTCAGTTCAGAAGATGTACGAGGTTTTTCTGTAGAGGTTGGATCTGTCGTACTGCTCAGAGGCCGTACGCACTCAGGCTATCGGGTGGAATGGAGGAGCGCCCCCAACACGGCTCATCTTCACCATTTTATTTGCATGGGTCGGAGATGACACTTGTAGCCCTGGAAACTGCATGCATTTACCCAGCACACATCCCCTTCGTCATGGTTATGAACTTAGGATAAAACATGAAATGCTCATGCCTTTTTGGAATAATATCAAAATATTATTCCCAAGGCAGAAGCCCCATAGGCTTAACACTTAGCCCCTTTTCCCACCTTCCATCCCCTAATCCCTTGCCTTCTCTGTGGAAGATTAGTCCCCTTTCACTCATTCATCGTGTTCGGTCTACACCTGGTGATGTTTATAAATTTTTATTAATTGTTCTGGATGATTACATATACAACTGTAGGCTCCTGGCCTTCAACACCTAGGCTCCCTGGCCTAACAAACACATAAGCCACCAGCTTATAAAAACTTAGCTCACCAGCCTATAAAACATAATTACAATTCCTTTCAGAACATGATTTACAACAGGGCTTAGCCTTGGGGGCACTACAATCCCCCTCCCCTTATTTCTGCACTATCCTCAGTGCAACTTACACTGTCTCTGCAAGCCTTTCAAAATTTTCAAAAAGATGCGGGTACTCTACCCACATAGCATCTGCATGCTCCCATGTCACATCCTCAGGACCGTACCAGGTCGACTAGACCTTTACAAGCTCTATAGCTTGATTTTGGAGCTGTTTGCTTTTCCTGTCCAATATGCGCATAGGATGCACTTGCAGGACACCCTTTGGTTCCACCTGAATCACATTCCAATCGATAACATGATTAGCATCAGGTGCATATTTCTTAAGCAGTGAAACATGAAACACATTATGTATAGTCATAGATGCAGGTAATGCAAGCATGTATGCAACTGTCCCAATCCTTTCCAAGATCTCAAATGGCCCACAAAATCTTGCTGCCAATTTGGTGCAACTTCCCAACTTTAGGGAACTCCTGTTAGTCTTCACTTTCAAGAAAACATGGTCACCCATTTTGAATTCTCTATGGGTTCTGTTACTGTCAACGTAACTTTTCTGCCTATCTTGGGTAGCTTTTAGATTCTGTTTAATTTTTATCATTTGGTATTCCATCTCTTTGAGTAGCTCAGGCCCAATCACTGCTCTGTCAGCTGGATTATTCCAGCTTACTGGTGTGTTGCACTTTCTTCCATAAAGTGCTTCGAATGGGCTCATCTTCAACGATGTATGATATCCATTATTGTAGGCGAATTCTACTAAATGCAAGTAGTCTTCCCACCTTGATGGTTTATCCATCACATACATTCTCAGTATGTCTTCTATTACTTTGTTCACCCTTTCTGTATGACCATCAGACTCAGGATGATATGATGTACTAAAGTTCAGATTCGTTCCGAATCCCTTGAACAGTCCTTTCTATAAATTCGAGGTGAATTTTGGGTCCCTATCAGACATAATTGTCTTAGGAATTCCGTGCAAGCATGCAACTTCTTTTAAAAAGATATCAGCAACATCAGCTGCCTTGTGGGTGGTTTTCAGTGGAATAAAATGGGCAGCTTTAGTAAGCTTGTCCACCGACACCATGATTGAATCATGATGCTTGCTTTTTCTAGGTAGTCTGGTGATAAAATCCATTGTTACCACGTCCCATTTCCATTCAGGAATGGGTAAAGGCTGCAACAACCCTACTGGGTGCCTATGCTCAGCCTTAACCTTCTGGCACTCCATACATCTGGCAATGTATTCAACGATTTCTTTCTTCATACCCGACCAAAAATAATGGCTTTTGACTACTGCCATAGTCTTTTGATATCCAGGATGTCAAACATAAGCCACGTTATGCATTTATTTTAGAATTTCCAGCTTCAAGTCTTGGACATTGGGTACATACACTTTGTTTTTATACAGAAGTAAGCCATCAGTTCCCAAGGTGTAACTTTCCTTGGTCTGTGGTCTCTCACGCTGCTGTAGCTTTGCTACTAAACCTATGTACTGCAAATCAACATTTGCAACTTCCAAAGTTCTATCTTTAATCTCAGTCCTATACATGATAATGGCCGTAGCATGTAATTAATTCACTTTTAGCCACCTTATTTTCTTTCCCTTTGATATGCTTGATATCAAAGTCATATTCGCACAGAAACTCCAGCCATCTGATTTGCCTGGCATTTAAAGTCGGCTGATCAAATAAATACTTCAGACCGTTATGGTCTGTTCTCAACTCAAATATTTTGCCCATTGTTATAACCCTAAATTCCACCACACATGCTTACCTGGCATCAGGCCAACTCATATCCCTTCTTTGCCAAAAATTTGCTGAACAACTCTTTGAAAATCCTCTTGTGTCAAGGCCCACGCGCCCTAACCCATTACTGCATGCGTGTGCATGCTGGCTGACTCACTACAGCCCGTGTGTACCTAACAAAGCACGAAAAAAGGAAAGTTGCCGATGGAACAAAAATCTATGGGTCATTTAACTGAAACTCCTGGCCATGCATGGCCGAGGGTTCGTCCAAAACCCTAGCTCCTTCTAGCCTATAAAATAAGGGGTAGGAGTACCATTTGGAGGAGGAAAAAATATAGCGAAGAAACTCTGCCCATTTACGTAATCCATTGTCCCAACCCTTTAGCCTTTCCTCATGCCAAAGGAGATTTAACGCAAAGCAGTTGAAGGATAGAAGAAGAGGAGCCCAGGATCAAGTTCAAGGAGCGGTGGCCGGTCTCATCTTTGTTGTAAGTTGATTCACTTTCAGTAATAAAAAGAATACTTTTCCTGTCCCAATGCATGAATTGTCTATGGTGTGATTAATTTATTCTTGATTTCTAACCCTTGAGTATAGAAGTAGCATGCATGCATAGTTGGTGTTTGTCTTGAGTGCAGGTTATCTGTGGAAGGAGCAATGCAAACAAGTAATAGAAGAGCAATGAAGGATCTACATCGCACGCCGGTAATAAGGTTAGTGGTCCTTTTCCATGCATTTACTGTGAAAGAGGGGTTTAAATCTTGGGTTGTAGGTAAAAAAGTAGTTTCTTTTCGGTCAAAATCTGCATGCAAGTTTGACCCTAGTTTGCTAGTCCGTAGGGTGTTTTTCCCAACAATAGAATTGGCGACCATACTTGGGAGAATACTCTTTAGGGTTTCTGGATTTATTTGAGTTTTTGGGTAGTTTAAAGATTAGGTTTTCTGTTTTTTCTTTTCCTATCTTTTTCTGTAAGGTCTAAGCTAGAAGGGAGTCTGGTTTTCCATACCAGTTTTCCCTGACTTTTGCTTGACGGTAGTTGTTGGGACACACAGAGGTACACACGGCCTGCAGAAGGTCTACACGCGTGTACCCACACCCTATCCTCTTACAGCCCGCGTATGAATGCTAGCTATAGAGATAACAATAGCGTGTAGGAATTCAAAGAACCTTAGAGGCAGTCCTCCTCTTCCCTGTCAAAATTTCACATTCTCAGGGGGTTTCCTGGAATCCTGTTCGAGTCTTGCTGGTTCACGGTCCTATATCAGATTGCCTTTTTTCGCCTTATTATTCCTTACGTTATTTGTCTTTTTCTTTTAAGAAAGATCATCCTAGCCTTCAAGGGACCTTGGTTATCAATACCAGAGGCCTCTTCCTAGTCTAGACTACCTGTTTTCATTTTTTTCCTTAGAATTTAGATATACACAAGGCCTGTACAATGTCAGCCCGCGTGTACATACTTTCTGTCTTTGTTCAGCACGCGTTTGCACGCGTGTTGTTTTAGTGACAGTCACGTGCTTGGACAAGCTACTTTTTATTCAGGGTGGGGTAGTCATCCCCTCCTTTGATGAGAAGTATTCCTCTCAGGTGTTTGATTCTAGGTTTGAACAGTCAGTAGGTTAGGTCATCTTACCCTTAGCCTGTTTTTTCTCAGTTAATAGTTGACAGAAATTTTTTTTTTTTTTATGGTTTTTAGACAAGCGTGAGAGTCTTTGTTTTTTGTTTTTTATTTCCATTGTGTGATTATTTACTTTGATTCTTTGTGATCTGCACTTTAAGCCAGAATTTGTTTTTCTTGGTTTTGTGCTTGTCAGTATTTTCCCTGTGTTGCTTTACTAGCACTTAAATAAAAAAACAAATCTCTTTTCATTTTCATCTTTGGTTGAAGAGTGTGTTTTTGCATCATTAACTAGGGATAAGTCTCTTATTTCGTAAGTTTTTGCAGTGCATTTAGAGCATAAGTAGTTCGTAGTCGAGTGAAATTCCTTTAATTTTTCTATATAAAATCTTAGAAAAATTAAAAAGGAAAAATAAATCTTTGTTTGTGAAAAGTTGTTGAAATTTTGCATTTAGTAAAAGTCTTTTGTTTCCAGCTTTTTTCATTCATTTTTGCTTTTGTCTTTACACATCATCAGTTTCACCCTCATACCCCTTGATGTAAGAAAAATCCATAAAAGAAACGTTAATTTAAAATCTATTAGACTTTTTGTTTGTAGGGTTCACAAACTAGTTCAGGACTAGGGCCTTGGATTAGGTTGGAGAGGAAACTCTCCAAGGCCATTCAAAACCAAACATTAGAGTCTGTGATAGGGAGTGTCTAAGTCCAGTTTCATGGAATTTATCCGGGACCCCCCTCTAACATAGGGGATAAACACGAGGTCACGTGCGGAAAGGTAGTGGAGATAACCCCTCCAAAGCCGGACCGATCGTAGTGGAGAACACATATCGAGGGCTTCTCTTGGGATTCCGTCGTTTGCATTTGCCATGGGGCTTCTTGGGTCTCGAATCCGTTCGAGGTACTTAGTTGTCTTCCGGACCATTTTCTATCGATACCCCTGACAGGTTTCGGGCTTGATACCCTGCTCATTGTGGTCTACCCGACTTTCAACTGTACCCGCCTGGTGACTGTTCGCGTGCTGACAACCTAGTTGCCAATCTTTTTAGGGACATACACAGGTGACTGCGGGGGTATACCATGGTACCTAGGGCAGACATTGGGCCATGATTTATAGATTATACCCAGAGAGTTCTTCCGTGTTTGAGTTGCACTTGCACTGGTAAGTTGCTCTAGTTTTGGTTTTTGTAATTGTTCTTCCAAATAGTTTAGTGGTTGCTTGTCTTATCTCTTAGGGGATTCTTTTTAGTGTGTGTTACTTTTGAACATTTAGAATACCTTAGCGTGTCTTGGATATTCTCACACAGTGGAATATCCCGAGCTCTGTTGGTCACGAAGGCTTCTTGGCCTGCCGCCGGTTACACTGGAGCCACCCCCGCCACCATTAAGGCGGAAGCTAAACCAACAAGGGTCTTTTGAAGCGACCGGGTTACAAACCTTTGTGCCCAAACAAATCTCGAAGGAATCAACCGCTAATATTGGCTCAGTTGAAACCCCAATCACTGATACCTGGCCACCGTTTATTGTACCAATCCAATTTCATGAATTCCAGACAGTGCCTCACACAGCTATGGAAACAAACACTGTTACTTCTTCTGGGAATTCTTCCATTCCCACCACAGTTTCTACCACAGGAGAGTCATCTCCTAACTTACTGTCGTTGGTATGAGCCACCATGGTCTCGGCCGCCACTACGTCACACAGTGGACCAAACCTGTCTATGGCGGCGGCCACAACCCCCTTCACACCTAGTGCGACAGGCCCTCCGTTCTCATACGGTATGCCTAGTTCGGGTACAAGTCCTGCACTAACCTACTCCACTTTACAGACTTTGGGTCTAGGGGTAGGGATCTCTAACGCTCCTCTGCAAGGTCAACTTGGGGGCACTCCTATCCCTTTTAATGCTTTTCCTTATGCCAGAGGTCATATTCCTCCTTCGTCCCCTTCGCTTGGTGGACAGCATCAGTAGTCCGTCGGG
This sequence comes from Picea glauca, assembly GCA_000966675.3. NCBI lineage: Eukaryota > Viridiplantae > Streptophyta > Pinopsida > Pinales > Pinaceae > Picea > Picea glauca. The sequence continues at coordinate 147,531 of JZKD02S1592790.1, forward strand.
CAGCCTACACACACTAGTTTATTTGGAGCAGGGAGTCAAGGAACACCTACGCACAGTATGTCGGTAGGTTTGACACCATTTTCTTGGAATGAGACATTTGGTAACAACACTTTCTCATCAACCGCTTTCCCATCTGGGGGCAATCCCATTTGTGGACAATCTACTCCTGTGCAGGGTACTATTCCTGCACAGGGGGCACATATAGCAGGACCTTGGAACTCAGGACAAGGATTCGTTCCCTCCTCTGGAATGTCGTTCTGAGGTAACTCTTTCCACAGTCAATGGAACCCTGGACATAATACCATGCCTCTCCCATCGGGACTGGCATGGGGTAATCCTTCCCAAAGTCCTTCGAACACGATGCATGCCCAACACCCTATGTCCTTTATGGGAAATCAGCCAATGACGTCTCCACAGATGCAAAATCCTTATGCTGGTCAGGGCCATGGTTTCTACCAGAATCCGGGCCAGTAGCCAAACTTTTCCTGGCAACCTGGTGCCAGTCAAACTCCAAGACCCTTTTTCCCAGGTTATCAACAACAACCCAAACTACCATTCCTGGCGACTTTACACTTGCCATTTTTGACAAGGTTGTTAAATGATCCTATTTGTCACGATCCACGTTGGCCTCCTATGCCAATGAAGTTGCCTTCGGATATTCCAAAGTTCGAGGCCAAGCCTAATGAATATCCGGGTGATCATGTGACGACCTTCCATATTTGGTGTTCATCTAACTCATTTAAGATAACTCCGTACAGTTGCGATTGTTTCAACGTACTCTTATCGGGAGTGCCGCAAAATGGTACATCGAGCTCGATCGCTCAAGATACTCTTCTTTTGGCGAACTGGCAATGGCCTTCCTTAACCATTTCCAGTTACCTGTGAGATACGATGCTGGCACAGAGCTACTCACCAATTTCAAACAGAAAACAACGGACCATATCTGTGATCATATCCGAGAATGGAGATGCTGGAAGAGTCTAATCAAAGTACCCGTCCCACCATCATTCCTGCTTGAGTGGTTCCTTAAGTCTTTGGTCCCTCAGTTATCCAAAGACATTGCGACTTCTGTAGTTTTCTCCGAAGAATATGCCATCATGAGGGCTCAACAGTTTGAGCTCATCTATTCTCAGTCTGGTTTATTATACAACATCTTTCCAGATGCGCCACGTTTGATACTGGATAAAACTAGACAAAGAGCTGGACCACATGCCGATGGTATTATTGGTTTAGCACAAACCAAGCCCGCTGAGCAGTTGAAAAAACAGTTGCAACAATTATCCATACAACACACAGCGACCAGCCAAACTATTTCTTTGGCTAATCCCCCTACCCAAACGTTGGAAGTACACTCTATGCAGTCGACTAACCCAAAGGCCACCCAACAACCTAAAGGGAAGAAAAAACAACAAAAGAAGGGTAAGGGGGATAAAAAACCCACTGATAATGCTGGCAGGGACACCATGGAAAAACGGAAGGCGAGGTATCCGTGCAACTTGTGCGTGGAAGACCACCCGACTCATCTTTGTCCTTGACTTGCAGAGGCCCAAACGTTTGTCACACAACAACAGTAGGCAGTGTTGACTAATCCCTTTCAACATGGGAAAAATTTAACTCAAGCCTCTACAAGCACAGAAGGGGGCAGCCAAGACACTTGCCCTCCTCCAAACAATCCCTCATCCATGAACATATATATGGTTAGGAGTGATGCTTTCATAACGACTAGAGCACATGACTATAGTAAACCAAGCGCTTCTGAGAAGGGTAAATAAGTTGATCTCCCATCTCTTCCTCTACAGATTGAGAAGACGTTGGGAGAAACTATGACACGTATTCCAAAGGGTGCATTTAAAAAAAGCTTCTCACAACCCAAACGCAAGGGCCACCCAGAATTACTCTATGGTGGAGGATTTATCACAAACCCCTTATGCGATGTCTTCTTTGGAGGTCCTCCAAAACTGCCCTGCTCAGAGGAAAGCCTTGTTAACTTCTTTGGGCTCTACTGAGACTTGTAATTTGGGTACCATCATGTTAGATACAACCGACTTAAAACCTCGTCTGCCTTACCACATAGCGTTTCAGATAGTAGTGGTTCATCCCACAAATTTTTTTACATGGAATATCTTCCGCACGGTGGTTGATGAGGGTGCCTCGACATGCGTATGTCATTAGCATGTTGGAAGGCCATTGGCTAGCTCACTTTGTCTCCATCACCTACTCTCCTCACTACTTTCGACGATCGTTCTTTCCGACCACATTGCATCGTTCCTTCTTTCCCTGTGTAGTTAGGAGGGAAGACCGTGTGTGTCGAAGTAGAGGTAGTCGATGCTCCCCTCGACTATAACCTCTTGTTAGGATGGAGTTGGACTTATGCTATGCAAGCTGTGGTTGCTACAGTTTTTCGAGTCTTGTTGTTTCCACACGAAGGCTAGATAGTGACCATCGATCAATTGTATTTCTCTAGACCTAACCCAACTTTGGGGGCATCCACAGTCCCAATGATAGATAATCCTCAACTAGGTGTTGTTGATGTAGGAGTTGGCTCGTGCCTGTCCTTGATGGGTACCTTCGATCACCCACCTCCTCACGACGATGTCAAATTTATATCTAATCACCATAAGGTTGATATTTTTCAAGTTTCGTCGTTTCGCATGACTTACTTTGAGGATCCTTGGATTCTTCCTTACCCATCAGTGATGATGGATGAGACAGGGCACTCAGGCATGTACATGCCCTTGTCGACAGCTGAAGTAGCGTACTCTTTAGTCCAGCAAGCTTCAGCTAACCTTGATTCGACTCCCACACAAGAGTTAGATCCACTTCTAGGGCCTATTTGGGCTCAGGGTTCTCTTGCTAACGTCGATTCGTTAGACTTAGTATTGCCTTTGGACAAAGCAATAATCGAAGCAATGACTAGTCTGGACAAACCTTGGGAAGATCTTCATCACAGATCATATTTTCTCCCAGAGTTAAGCTGAATCGAAGCAGGAGAATTCACTGTTACCATGACGGGAGAGCAGCCATGTCCTATTAACCTCTTAGCTACACAGGAAATTTATGCTGAGGGAAATATGGCGACTATCACTAAAACTATACCCATCAACATCTCCCGAAACCCTGGCATCATGGAGAATGTCTTTGTTGGAGTGGATTGTTCCCCCGAAGAGATTCAAATTTACGCGGATCTTTTCAAAGAATTCCGCGACGTTTTTGCCTGGTCTTATGAGGAAATGCCAGGTATCGATCCAAAAATAGTTGAACATGAAATCATGATGTATCCTGATGCCAAGCCTATTCGAAAAAAAATTCATCCAGTCAATCCTAGGAAAGCAACAACCATCAAGATTGAGGTTGAGAAATTGCTAAAGGCAGGTTTCATTTATCCTATTCATTTGACTCAATGGGTGTCAAACCCCGTGCCGGTCAATAAAAAATAAGGCACGATTCGTGCATGCACCGATTTCCGTGATTTGAACAAGGCATGTCCCAAAGATAATTTTCCAACACCATTCATTGACCAGATGATTGATGAATGTGCTGGTTGTGAAGCCTTTTCGTTCATGGATGGTTTTTCGGGATATAATAAAAAATCAAACCTGAAGACCAACACAAAACGACATTCATTTTTCCATGGGGTACATTCACATATCGTAAGATTCCTTTTGGCCTTAAAAATGATGGAGCCACATTCCAGTGGGCCATGTATTTTGCATTTCATGACCTCAAGCATATAGTCGAGGCCTATCTAGATGATTTAGCATCACTCTCTCTCAAGCGAATGGATCATCCCATGCACCTTAGACTAATCTTTGAACGCTGTCGCTACTTCAGCATTCGCTTGAATCCAAACAAGTGTAGCTTCTGCGTAACGTCAGGACGTTTGTTAGGTTTCATCGTATCAACAACATGGATCATGGTCGATCCTCTTAAGGAGGAGGCAATAATCCAGTTGCCCCCCCCCACACAATCTTACAACTTCAGAGTCTGCAAGGCAAGGAGAACTTCTTACGATGCTTCATCGCCAACTATGCCGAAATCACCAAGGGATTTATGCGTTTACTAAAGAAAGACATTCCTTTTTTCTGGGATGAAGCCGCTCAACGCTCTTTCGATGCATTAAAACACGCTCTCACAACTGAACCACTGCTACGACCACCTAACTATAACAAAGATTTCTTATTATATCTGGCTGCCGCAGAGTCAACCATAGGCATGGTTTTAGTTCAGGAAGATGATTCGTTTTCAGAATACGTGATCTATTACTTGAGCCGAGGCCTCGTAGGACTGGAACTCAATTATTCCCATATCAAAAAACTTGTGTTGGTAGCAGTTCATGCTGTTCAATGGTTCCGTCACTATGTTCTGTTTCGAAAGACCACCGTCATTGCTATTGTGAATCCATTTCAGTACATGTTGACACGACGAGTTATAGGTGGAAAAATCAGTATATGGATAGTCATCCTCCAAGAATTTGACTTAGACTTCGTTTCAGCAAAGTCCAAGAAGTCATTGGTCTTCGCAGAGCTTATTTCAGAACTTCCGGTTGAGTCAGGTGACGTTGTGCCTGAGGAATCGCCTATCTGGGGGGATATGTTTTTGATTGCATCTTCAAACCCCTGGTATGGATATATACTTATCTATCTCTAGAATTTGAAGTGCCCCACCTCTGCTTCTTGTGACGAGCGTCAACGGATACACCATCAGGCTAAGAATTATCTCATACTCGAGGATACATTGTATCAGAGAGGTGTAGACTGCATCTTGCATCAATGTCTCACTCATGAGGAGGCCATCATAGTGCTCAACGATTTCCATATTGGAGCTTGTGGAGGTCATTTATCTGGGTTGGCAACAACCCAAAAGATTCTACGAGTAGGTTACTTCTGGCCCACACTTATCAAAGATTGTATCAAATCGGTCAAGAAGTTCCATCCGTGCCAAATCTTCTCTCGGAAGATGAGGGCGCATCCCGCTCCTATATTTCCTGTCATCACAGTTGGTCCCTTCACTAAGTGGGGGATTGACTACACCAAATGCAACCCTCTGTTAGCAAGGGGGCATCGCTATATCATCGTAGCTATCGACTACTTCACTAAGTGGGTCGAAGCTATGCCAATGCTTAAAGATGATGGAGAGATTACAGCTCTCTTCTTATTCAACTAGATCATAGCAAGGTTCGACGTCCCGAGAGAGATTGTCACTGACCATGGCAGTCACTTTTAGAACCAAATGATGACCAAATTAACATCAAATCTTGGGTTAC
>JZKD02S1592790.1:158199-182527 GCA_000966675.3 Picea glauca
TCCTCAAGGCGTGGACGATTGCTGCTAGCTCTAAATCGTGAGTGGCATAATTCCTTTCATGCTCTTTCAACTTTCAGGACTCATAACAAATTACAAATCCCTCTTGGCTGAGAACTCCTCCCAGCCCCTCCTTACACACATCGGTGCACACTACGTAATCCTTATTTGGATCTGCAATCTTCAAGATTAGAGCACTGGTTAGCAGCTGCTTCAATCACTGGAAGCTGCTCTCACATTCTTCAGTCCACTGGAACTTCTTCTCCTTCCTTTGCAAGGAAGTGATAGAATGAGCTATCCTTGAGAATCCGGCTATAAACCTTCTATAGTAGCTTGCCAGACCCATAAAAGATCTAACTTACGCCACATTCCTTGGCACTGACCATTATCGAATGGCCTGAACCTTTTCAGGATCCACAACGATCCCTTCCTTTGATATAATGTGCCCCAAGTAATGAATCTGCCTTTGATAAAATGAGCACTTGATCAGTTTTGCGTACAACTGGTGTTCTCTCAACACCTGCAGCACCATTCTCAGGTGTTGCTCATGTTCTTCCTCTGTCTTGGAATACACCAAGAAATCGTCCAGGAAGACTATGAAAAACTTGTCCAAATAATCTCTGAACACTCCATTCATTAAGCACATGAAAATAGCAGGTGCATTTGTCAGTCCAAACGGCACCACTGTGAATTCATAATGACCATACCTTGTTCTAAAGGCAGTCTTGCTAATGTCCTCATCATTTATTCTCACTTGGTGATATCCAGATCTGAGATCTATTTTTGAAAATATTTTCGCATCCTTCAATTGATCAAAAAGATCATCGATCCTTGGTAGAGGATACTTGTTCTTGACAGTTACCTTATTCAATTGTCGGAAATCAATGCACAACCTCAACGTCCCATCTTTCTTCTTCACGAATAGGACTAGGGCTCCCTAAGGTGACACACTGGGGTGAATGTATCCCTTCTTTAGTATCTCTTCGAGCTGCAATTGCAACTCTTTCAGCTCTGGCGTACTCATTCTATAAGGAGCCTTCGAAACTGGAGCTACTCCAGGCATCATATTTATAGAAAAATCGATGTCCCTTTTTGGAGGTAGTCCAGATACCTCCTGAAATACGTCCTTGAACTCTTTGAGTACCTTGTGATTTTCCAAATTCGAGACTACATATCAGGATGCTTCTTCCACCTGAGCAGCAAATAATTGACAGCCTTTCCGGTAACATTTATTTAGCTGCATGGCTGAGATTTCCCTAACAGCCACGGCTTTGGGAATTCCTTGGATTGTTACCTGATTTCCCTCTTCGTTCAGGCATGTAAACCTCTTGTTACGACAATCTAGAAGGGCATGGTGCTAGTCCAACCAGTCCATCCCAATTAAGAAATCGTATGAGCCTAAAGGCAGAATGTTCAATTCAGCCTTAGTGTTCATTCCTTTCATGTCTACTGAACAAGACTTAACCAATTCAGTGACCTTCCTTTTGGCTCCTGTGGCCAACTTCACTAGCCAAGACTTTTCATGTTTGCTTCTTGTTAAATGCAAACTTTCCACCACTCTAGGATCTATATAACTATGGATAGCCCCTGAATCAAATAAAATAACAAGTGGTCGGTTGTTGATCGTACCTTCCACTTCAATCATGTGCGATTGAAATTCTACTTGCTTGTTGTCCAGGGCTGCATATATCCTCAACATTCTGCTGCCCATATCCTCCACTATTTCAGCTTGCTGAACAATATGGACAGTTATCTCTTTATCTTTTATGTGGGGGCAGTCTCTGTACCTATGATTCCCTTTACAGCCCCAACACTCCATAGGTGGCGGTCTTGGAATCTGCTCAATCCCTTCAACTTTCCTGGGCTCTCTAAAAGATGACTGTCCCCAAGGACAGTTCCTGAAAAATGGAGGCATGTTTCCCTTCTGCCTCTGTTCTTTCTTAAACCTCTTCTGGTCATCCCAAGCCTTCCGAAAGGTAGGATATTCTCTTTGTTGTTTGTATAAGCATTTTTCCCTTCTTATGGTTTCTTCCATGGTCTTAGGATTGTCATGTTGAATCTTGTCACCAATGGAAGGTGGCAGTCCACTTAGATACCTCTGAATTTTGACAACCTCGTCTTTGATGAATGAAACATACTTCAGTAGTTCCAAAAAACTTCGTTTATACTCATCAATGGTCATGCTACCCAACTTGAGTTCGAAGAACTCCTTCATCTTTCTATCATAGTATCTTTTGGTCAAGGATTTCTTCTCGAAATACCTCTTAAACTCCTTCCACGTGACCTCTTTATCTTTGATGTGTTGCACTCGCACCAACTGATCCCACCACATGGATGCTTTTCCTTTAAGTTGGTACATTGCAATTCTTCCTTCTGCATGGGCAGAATAATTATGCATTTGGAAGTATTTCTTCATACCCAGCAACCATGTTTTGACATCTTCTTACTTCTTATGTTCACCATCGAATGTAGGTGGTTTAATCTTGTTGATTTCCCCTTTCAATTCATCCCTTCCATATTTTCGGTGTTTTCTGATAGGGGACGGGCTTGAACTATTGTGTGTCTCCTTGCTAGAATGCTTCAGAAAGAGATGGTAATGTTTGCTACCACTCCTCGATCTTCTTCTCCTCCCAGGGGTTCTAACACTTCTTGATATGCTTGTGTCACTCTCTTTTTCCAATTTCTTTTCTATTCTTTCCAGGCTCTTCAACATTTTTAAGTTGAATTCACCCTATCGATCTTTGATTTTCATGAGCTTTCGACTATCCACTAGGCGAGCCTGGGCATCTTTCTGCAATCTTTCAATGAGTTTCATCATATGTTCTTCCTTATCCATCTCTTTTCCATGCCCATTAGAGTTTGTTCCTTTGATTCCTAGGTTAACATTCCTTCCTACCCTTTCATCCTCTATTTTGGAGGCAATATGCACCTCTTTCAATTCCATACTCGGCATCATTTTTCAACTGTCCTGACACTCGTTGAACTCTGCACACATGACGTGTATCCAACCGAAGTTTGGCAGGCCTTAACCCTTCAAGAAAACTTACAACATTCATAAGCCAACATGAACAAGAAAAATGTTTTGACTTTACAAAGTTTTCTAAGCTCTGTCCAGCTCTGCAAATTCTGGGACTTTGGAACTTCGGAATCTCGGTCCACGAAGATCCAACAGTTAAATATTCGTAACCAAAGTCACCCTTCCACAACTCGTGATCTCGCGAGTTCGTGAGTCGAAGACCCTCGACTCATTTCCTCCAAACACCGATACCCGAGATGCGATACGGGTATGGCTCCCTCCTCACTAGCGCCTGCTACACATGACTGTAGGCTAGGGCTAAGTGCTAGAACTTATTCACCAACTCACGACTTCACAAATTGGAGTGTTGAGCCTTCGTTCTCCTCCTTTTCGAATTCTGAAATCGTGAATTAATTTATTCTCTAGGCCCACAACATAGTTGTTTCTCTTCACCATAGTGGCACATGGTACCTTCAGGAGGGTCCACGTCACCTTCGGTGACATTTTCAGGTCCCACCACTCTCGCCTGTATTCTCGACTCACTGGAACGTGGTACACATTCATGTGCCCACATCCATTCCAAGCAAAATCCAATGGTTAGGTCCCCTCTCAGATCTACGATGTAGATATTTTCGACGTTTCGAGGTTTTCGGGCATCGACAGTTCATGCACCCCACATCTCAAACTTCCATCTATCGAAATACCTAAATTACGGTTTACTCCTCTGTTGAATCAGATGGTCAACTCCCTTCCTACGATCTACGGTGTAGATCGTTTCGGGATTTCAGGTTTCGGGTTTTTGGAGGTGTTCACCTCCCTCACTTCCCATCTCTCGACTTTGCGAAATCTGAGAGGTTTCACGACTAACTCGAGCATGACTCCACCAGATCTAATGGTCGAGCCTTCCTCCCATATCTACCACGTTTTTTTGGGTTTTCGAGAATTCGCGTATCACGATTCCCACACTCCTATGCATTTCAAAAGGGATTTTAATCCCTGCGCACATTTTCCAGATTCGACAGTCACGAGGGTTCACCTTCCCTCTCGAACAGCTCTTAAGGCTCCAACACTGTTGGTTGGGAGTCCTCTCTCCCTATGGCCATAGACCACACCGGTTGTGCTTTCCCACACCACTATACCTCCTGAGCTTACCAGGGTCTGAAATTGGTCCTCCAAACACAATTTGTCCTCACACCCTCGGTCCAAAGGCCACTCAATTGGCCCATCTAGGCTCAGTGTCGAAACCTTGGCTCTGATACCAAACTGTAGCACCACTTTTCACTCACTACTGTGTAGGTGTTAGTACGTGGAATAACAACATTCTCACTCATAGTTAATCACATGCATTCAAAACAAGTTAAACACATTCAACACAGAGTAATCATACGATTTACTGCCATCATCAACAATCAATACTATTTATCATCAATTCATATACACAGCAGAATACATGATGATTATAATACACACTGATATAGAAACATAATTAAAGCATCATCTGGTACTTATATTTGAATAATGGTGGATTCCACCAACCAAGTGCAAGCCTTCCATGAACCTCCTAGCCTTAGACCGCACTACTCAACAGCTCAACAGTGAGTCGCCCTCGAGCTGGGACTAAGCTCCACCCCAAGACAAGGAATCCTAGGATAGGCTGAGGTTACAAGGAAACAACACACAGCCACAAGGATGGGATTCTGTCCCAGGAACCTCTCATGCTCACTGCCCACAGACCCTCATTCCCCACATGCCTGTTCCACCCCAGGAGTATACACCTTCTCTATCACCTGGACAGTCCTTCGGCTGCTAACCTCCCTTTCCTTGGGCTATATCAATAGGCCAGACTGGAAGTCTCCGGGCTCTGTGGAAGCTACAAGGTTCCTTCCAGGAGTTCTCTCCTTCTTCTGTACACTCTCTCTCCTGGAGAGAGTGTTTCTCCACTAGCCAACAAGCGACACGCAGTCCAGCACTACGTGGCCACAACAATCAACAGGGAAAACTGACGCGACTTTCCTACAGGCTCAACAATGGCCAAATGGCTCATGGTCACGAATTTGGGATAGATACCCCATGCACAGGCTCGATCTCAGATAGAGGACACACACAGATTCTCCAGATGAACACTGGTTTTTCAGTTCAAAAGATGTACGAGGTTTTTCTATAGAGGTTGGATCTATCGTACCGCTCAAAGGTCGTACACACTCAGGCCGTCAGGTGGAATGGAGGAGCGCCCCCATCACAACTCATCTTTGTCATTTTATTTGCATGGGTTAGAGATGACACTTGTCACCCTGAAAACTAAATGCATTTACCCAACACACATCCCCTTCCTCATGGTTAAGAACTTAGGATAAAACATGAAATGCTCATGCCTTTTTGGAATAATATTAAAATATTATTCCCAAGGCTGAAGCCCCCTAGGCTTAACACTTAGCCCCTTTTCCCACCTTCCAACCCCTAATCCCTTGCCTTCTCTGTGGAAGCTCAGTCCCCCTTCACTCATTCATCGTGGTTGGTCTACACCTGGCAGTGTTTATAAAGTTTTATTAATTGTTTTGCATGATTACATATACAACAACAGGCTCCTGGCCTTCAACACCTAGGCTCCCTAGCCTAACAAACACATAAGCCACCAGCTTATAAAAACTTGGCTCACCAGCCTATAAAACATAATTACAATTCCTTTCAGAACATGATTTATGAGGTTCAACATATATCAGTTGCACTTGCGGGTTCTGCTGAGGTCCTTGTCTCTCCTGAAGCTTAGCTAGCAACACAAGACAATCTTCAATAACATGTTCAAACAAGTTGTAGTAGCTGCAAGTAGTACAAGGGTTATGATAATCCCTTGCAAGGTGTATTGGTTGTGTGTAGTTATAACAGATGGTCTGTCCTTGGCCTCGACCCATTCCTCCTCCCCGTCCTCTTCCTATGAATCCACCGCGAGGATTGAAGTTTCCTCTCCCAGGAGAGTTATACTGCGTAGTGTTTCCTTCTTGTTGTACTTTGCCTTGAATCTTATATATGTCTCTCGACCTTTCATGCATGAGATCATAAGCCCAGGGAAATGTTTGTTTTTGCATACTTCGTACCAGGGTAAGGTGACCTGCTTCAAAGGGCTCAGAGCTCCAGAATCCAAGTATTCATTGAATAGGGGACATTGTTCCTTGTCATGGTCTTCTGATTTGCATATGACACACCCGATGTCTTCTCTTTTATCTTTTCCTTTGTCCTTCTTCATATCTTTGACCTATAGAGACAAACTAGTTAGCTGACTCAAGATCTGGCTCATACCTGAATTGGATTCTCCCATGGGGGCTGATTCTAGTTTCATGGCGATCTCCAGTGCCTCAGACTGTGAAGCAATCTTCTGTTGCATCAGGGGAACTCTAATGTGTGGCAAGAGTGCAACAATGAACCATTCTTTGTTCTGTTCATCTGCGATCTGAAAAGTCAATTGGCCTATTAAGGTCATGAATCTCTGGTCAAATTCCCAAACAAGTTCAACTACCTTTTGCTTGATCTCCTTCAATTCTGTAATACATTGTGACTCCGACTTAGGTTTCTTGAACTCTACAATCAACAAATTATTAATCTGATTCAATGGCTTAGGCTGTGCAAGTCCCTGAACACGTTTCATGTATCAACTCAGTGCACGGTCTCTGAGAGTTGTACTAAACTGATTTCTTTTGACAACTTCATCTTTGACATTCTTAATGTTCCATACAGCTTCACATAGAAACCTATGTTGATCAAGATCTTTAGATCCATCTCCCCTAAAAATAGGAAGCCTCATCTCATCTGCCATAGATCTCGCTGGGGTTCCTGACTGAGTATGTGGTGAACTACTATTGACAATGCTCTGGGTACTCTGGTGGCTGGGATCACTCTGGGTGCTTAATACTATTGAATCAATAGGAGGGATAATAGTACTTACTTCGATGGTCTACACATTTTTTGAGGTTTCAGGTTCTCTTTGGTGAAGCTCTTCAACTTTTATTTCCTCTACCCTAGCGGGTTCTGAATGTTCTTCATTTGTTAGATCTGCCCCTTCTCCACTATAGAAACCCTCCTCCCCATAGTTCTGCTTGAAAAAGTTCACAAGGTGAACTTCTCTGAACACTCTCCCACTACGCGTATGTCCATATTTTGTGTCTCTCTCGCTGTCCAAATTCTTGAAGATTAGCCTTTCTTGATCCGACCAATCTATTGTGTCTTCAAGATGTTCTTCTCATGCAATAGCATCCTGATTCTCAACTTCAGAAAATGCAGAAATTCCCCTATGGGTCCCTTAAATAAATATTTCTCGTCTTGGTTGTATGATTCTACTCTGTCAACAACAAACTCTATGATGTACCCTCCAATGGTGCTATCAAACCAGTGATCTACAGATCATGATACAATGTTATCAACTCTTTTGACCTTCTTGATCAACTACGACGTCCAAACCACATGAGGTCTAGATCGGATCTCGAACTGGATATCTTCTAATCTAGCTAGCCACTCATATAGCTCTTGATGGATCCCTCCAAAGAATATCTCATGTATATCGGTAAAAATATATTTCTCCAACCAATCCTCTGAGCTAAGATTAGGGTTCTTGTTCTTGGCTTCAGCGAAGTCCTTTTCTTGATCTTCTATCCACTTTTGAATCTATGTCTTCGATGGAAACCACTTTGACATTCCCTTAAAAAGATTTTGGTCCCAACAATGGAACCATTTGTTGGCACAGGGGTAGAACTAGGGTTCAACGCTACAACAACGCACCAACAAAGCCCTAACTACTAGCCCTTTCAGAAAAACCTGCGAAGCAGATGAAGTCTCACTCGAGGTAGAGGCAGGGGTGGTTGCAGGACTCAAGTGTCTGTAACCTTAACAGGGACATAGATATGTGATTGTACTACTTAATAAATCACTTAGCACCGCCAGTTCCTCAATATGTAATCACTATTCACTTCACTGATACAACAGAGATTCACAGTATTCACACTAATCTACAATATTCAAGCACTTTAGCATATACAAATGGATCAGACAGAGCATATCAAGCACTAAGCATTAATATCTAGATCATATCTAACATTCTCACATATAATAAGCACCAAACATGAATAGATCTATCTAAACATATAAGAACACTTAGTATGTAACATGTAAACACATCAAGACAAAGCACAAAGCACATCACACAGTGTTTACGTGGTTCACCCCCACCCTGGGGCTACATCCACCAACTCTTATTCTTTATTGTCTTTGGCCAATCGGTTACAAGAACAGAGCCTCAAAACCCTTACTCCACATAGGACAAAATATCTATGCAACTCGCTAGATCCTTCTTCCTTGCATTACAGAAAAAATCCTTCTACAATCTCTCCCAAGGACTTGCACTTAGTTCTGCAAGTCTTACACCGAATGCACAAAGCCTTGATTACACAGATTCAACCCTTGACACTTAGCCTACATCACATAGATTTCAATTTTTCTACTTCTCTATATGGCCTAGACATCTATATATACATACAAAATAGGCCTAAACATGGGTAAACCCATGGGCCAACATCCCATTCTCATTACATATTTCCAAAAACCCAAAAAGGGTCCCAAAAGGGAGTCAAGATCCTGTGATCTCCGCTTCATCTTGCGCTCCTTCTTCGACAGTCTATCGAAGTTCCAAAATAGGTCATTATGACCAAGAAATTCCCAAAACTTAGTCAAGGGCCAACAATAGGGTTATTGAACCAGTCTATATGCCCTGATTGGAGAAAGTATTTGGTTTTGATTGAGTATATGGAGTTTTGTTTGGGAGGCGTAAAGGCTTCTTGTGAAATAAAGAGCTCTCTATGATGGAGCGGATCCCATGGGTAATCAAGGGTAGTTAATTCCTCAAGGATGTCTTCATCATAGTGGAACTGTCAAGAATATAGGGGATCTAGGGGAGTAACATTGGTGACTGTCATCGTGTGGTAAAGAAGTAGGGGGAATGACACAAGGGGGTTGCGATGGTTCGCTCAACATAAACCAAATGTCAAGATATGGTGGGTTGAAAATGATATTAGGGTGTAAGATTTCTGTGGGGAAATGGATTGGAGAATTGGGGGGATTTGGGGGATTTGAGGGAAAATCCTCATATAAGCTATCTGGAAACCATGGAGGAGTAGGGAGCACCTCAGGCTCAGGAGATAATACAAGAACAACATCAGGTGATGGAGTAGGGGTAATCACTGGTTTTGCTGGCAGTTGGGGGGGGGATGTAGGATTTCGAATAAGGGCCATTTGGTGACACATGTATTTAATGATTATCGGACATTGGTAGGTGAAGTGATCTAATGATTCACATAGAGAGAAAGGACATCTCATCCGTTCGTTGATTGAGGTCATGACATAGTGGATGTCAGTGACATGTGGTTGAGATGACACAGATGGAGGGGGTTCTTGTTGAAAGATCTGGCGGAATTTCATTAGCATCTGCCGAAATTGAGGTAACACGGGAAAATGGTGGGTGAAATGGCCATACTCTAAACAGATGGCACATGCGAATTTGGTTCACAACCCTTTTCTACCTATATTAGGGGATATAGTGGTAATACTGAAAATAGTGACGAGTTGTGTTATTGCCCGAGGGACTTGAATTAAATTGTGTAGCTCGGGAAGAGATGGGCATTTATTGGTGGGGTGTCCGTCTTTCTCCCATAGTACTCAAGGAGGATGAACTCGTGGGGGAAGTGGAGCGGTGGGCTCTTTCTTCTTCCTTCTTCCCCCAGCTGTAGCAGTGGTGCTAGCGAGTGAGGGTGAGGGTGGTCCAGTTGGAGTAAGTATTAGAATCTACATCGGTATTCCTTCTATTTGGGGAGGGAATAATGGTTGAGGGACCATCGCAGGTGGATGTAGATACCATATTGGAATTTCCATCACCATATTGGGAAGGGTAAGCGTTGCAGCTACCTGGAAATCTTGTACGCCGTATGTGGGGTAAAAGAAGGGGATTTGAGTAATGGCTTGGGGGACTGTCTCCCAAACCGGGATGTGGCCCTGGGGGAGGGTAAAGTCAGGAACAAGTGGAGCTAAAGAGTTCTCAAAGGATTCCTAGGGAAGGAGCTCTATGACCAGTGGGTTGTCAGATAGTAAGGAAGCCTCTGTGGGAGGAAGGGTGTCTCCATTTTCTGTTCCATTGGATGAGATGACACAGACTTTTGCTGAGGGATGTATGAGTGACGGTGCTCCATGGTATGTCCCTAGCAAGGATGGGTCCTTGAAAATTCTGGGACCCATCTCGATGAGTGGGTAGGCCTTGAGATTAGTATTGACAAAAGGTAAGATGTTATTGATGTTGGAGGAAGTGTTGGGCTTGCAATGTGACACTTGGTCGATGGCGACGATCTTCCCATTGTGGGGGAACATCATTGTGTGAAACATAGAAGAGGACACAACCTTCATAGCGTACATGTAGCTATGTCCAAACAAGATGTTGTAATCGAGCGGAGTGTTGATAAATTCAGTGTCAATGAGGATAGTCTTGCCCTCAAATTCAATGGGGACATTTTGAAATATCCCTTTAGGAGAGGATGGTCATCCATCATAAGCTCTTAGAGTGATGGCGTATGGTATGAGCTCAGGGGATCCAAGTTTCAGCCATACATTTTTGGACATGATGCATGAGGATGCACCTTCATCAATGATGCATCGATGACCTGTGACGTTCCTGATTTTAACTGGTATTTGAAAAGCGACCAAGGTGGGGAGATGGGGTTCCCCACTATCAAGATCAAAGGTGATGAGCTGAGTGTCAGCAGGGTCGACTGCCCCCAGGGAGGAAAGTAATGACTTCCGTTGAGTAGGATAGTTCCGGAGGACTTCTAAAACTAACATGGCAATAGGAGACTATGCCAAGTCATTGACCAGACTATAATTGTGTGCCACCCTAGCCTGAGGGTTCTTGACATTCCGTCGCAATGGGATGTGAGGAATACGAAGGGGAGTTTCAGTATTAGAGTGTGGAATCATCAAAGGTGGTCCGCTTGTGACTGGGGTTGCTTCTAAGGTAGTGGGAGCTGAGTCAGGGGGTGCGCTATATTGATGACTGGGCATTTGTAGAAGAACTTCTTCCTCGCTAGTGAGGAGGATAGTACAATCTACAGAAGTGACCGGGTTGGGATACTGTCCCATCTATGGTGGGGCAGGATATATCTCTTATTGGGTGTTCATCACCCCTTGGTGTGGAATGGGATTTTTCAGCACGGTTGGGGGTGGTTGTTGCACATATTGTTTTGGGGCTTGCTGAGGGGCAGGTGGTGTTGGGGAATGTGGTCCATTTCCAGATTCTTTCATCCATTTAAAGTCAACGATTTGACGAAAATGGTGAGTATAATGGCCATACTGACCGCAAAGGGCACAAGGGAAGTTTGTCCAAAGATTTTTGTTATTCTTCCCTGGGCGTTTGTTATTATTTCCCCCTCGGGGGTTCTAGTTTCCCTGATTTTGGTTGCCCCCAATAGGTTGGTTTTGTTCGGGGTGATTCCCTCCTGGTCCTGGTTTATTATTATTGTAGTTTTTCCCTTTATTTTTGGCATTATTCGACTTATGGGTTGGATTTTCCGTATTCAATTGTTCGAAATTGTGGACTTGCTGAACGGGAGAGGGTTGAACAAAGTTAACCCCAACGTGTGGTTGTCCTTGTGGAGAAGCAATGTGTTATGGAGGACCAGGAAATGGGAAGTATGGATTATGTTGTGGCAATGATTCGTAAGGTACATAGGAAGGTGTGGTGCTTTCACTAGTTCTTAGTGTGTAAGAAGAGGTAGAGGTGTTTCCAGAGTTAGGTTGAACAGTCAGGCGCATCATGGGTGTCGGCAGGGGTCCACTTATGGGTGGAGGGAGGGAAAGATGGTATGGTTGTTGATAAGGGGGAGGAGGTTAGTAAGGGTTTCCTCCATATACTGGTGGATATGGAGGTGTACCATACATAGTTGGTTGTGGGGGGTATGGATTGTGGTGTGTTGTGGTACCAATCAATCCATTGGTGGAGTGAGACATCCCAATTTTGTCCTATCCGAATGGAATGGGTCTCGGGGCATCAGGTAGTACCATATATAAGTATCCTGACTGTGAATAAATGAGTTTGATTTGTTGAGCCTTGCTAATGGCTTCTTCTTCATACTGGGGGAAGGTGTCAGCCACATCCTTGGCAAGAAGGGAAACAAGTGATTTGAAAAACCAATTGAGGCATTGTTTCTTGGTGGCTTCAGCTTTTCATAGACTATGTCACCGATGCCATTCGTGAATGTGGTCAGCGATGTGTGTGGAAGAGGTTTGTTTAAACTCTAAGATTAGTTCAATACCATTGTCATGATGGATTGGTAGTTGAAAGAAGGTAAAAAATGCTTTAACCAAATATTCAAAGGTCACATGGGACCCAGATTTTTCTTCTACGTACCACTTGGCTGATGGGCCAGTGATTGTGCGTTGAAATAACCTCAATCCGATGGAGTCGTCCATGAAACTATTTGAAGAGCACCATAAGTGGAAGGTCATGATATGGTTGGTTGGGTCATCTCCATCTTTTCCTTCAAACCTGGGGATGTTTGAAGGTAGTTTGGTAGGCATTGTGGGCCATGTGGGGTCGTGCAATATGGGATCATTGGTGAGCTTAATCAGATCCGGTATGTTGAGGGAAGCCAAGTATGACATCTGGGGTGGTGGTGGAGGGTTAATTCCCATCATGGTGGGAATGGTTTGTGTACCTGACCCTTGAGGAGGGTTAGTTCCAGCCATGATGTGAGTGTTGTGTGTCCCTGACCCGTGAGGGGGGCTAGATGGGGTGGTACTTCCCCCTTGGGGAGAAGTTTTCCCCCGACTTCCATGTAAAGGAGAGCAAGTGGACAGTTGACCTTGGGAAGTGGACCCAAGCAAAGTGGAACCAAGAAAAGATGATCCTAAGACAATAGCACTCACATGGGTGTGAGAAGGTGGAGCTGATGAGTTGGGAAGACTAGGAACTCCCCCTAGAATAGGAGGGAGATTTAGAAATCGTCTAGAATGATGGGGATTTTGTGGGTCCCCTATGATGTCCAACTAGCCAAGTGGATGTGTGGAAATGGTGATGAGAGAAATAAATGAACAAGAGTCTTTGCCACAATTTTTGAACCTTCACAATATATTTCACAATCGCATGTAATCACAAGGGCACCATACACAAATCAATTGATAAAGAAGCATATATGTGGATAGGTGGATTTTGTCCGTGTGGGAGAACAAAGAAATCCAATGCTCGTTTCCTAAAATATGTAACATCCTTCCTCTCAAATAGCACTGGACCTTCCAATAACACTCGACAGTGGGATTTGGAGCCACCGAAAGAGGAACTAGTGAAGGATGAAATAATTAGTTAGAATGAGGGGTAAAGGGTGCATATCCTGAAAGAGCTGGTGATATTTCCAAATAGCCACAAAAAATCTGATCAAGGTGCAATTGTAGCCCACAATTGCCACCTGGGTAGATGTCCTAAAATTTAGTCAGTAGGTACCTCGATCAAACTGCGACATTTAGATTTTCAGCCTAAGAAATGGGTCATGGGTTGGATCCTATCTAAGAGGTGGGTGCCTCAAGGGGGGATGCATAGAACAACCAGACCTCGGCCTTCGACCCATCATGGGTATCTCCCTACATTATGGTGTTAGTAACACTTGACTTGGAGGATTTTAAAGTTCCCTATTTGACAACTTCTATTGTTTTGAAGATGTGAGAACCAGATAATGGGGAGTTATTTGGATGCCTATCCTCGAGATCCTACCTAGACTAAAAAAATTCTTTTGGCACCTCCTATGGAGGAAAACTTAGTGATTTTTTAGAAAAATTTTAGATGTGGTTTGTTTGAGAGATTGGGGGTGTGAACCAATCTCGTTGAAATTAAGTGGGAGCGGATAGTCTCGTCAAGAAAAGGGTGGGGAGTTTTGGAATCCCTTTGGAGAAAACCCACTTCAACCTCCACGATTTTAGATGAAACTATGTGAGTGATTAGTGACTTTGTGTGTGAACAAGTGAAAATTTTCCAAATTTTTAATAGGTTAGGTGTCACCTTGCTACATGTGGACTTTGTGAGGTCCTTTGGACTTTGTGAGGTCCTTACAAGTCTTCATTACCTAATTTACTAAATGCCATTGGTAAAACCTTGCGGAATTTTAAAGTCGCTAGAGAACTAGCATGTGGACATGTGGGTCCTTACTAATCCTTTAACTCCCTAGTGTGATTTAATCTAAGAAAGATTCAAAACTATCCTAGATTGTGGACATGTGGGCATGTATGGGCCTATTACAAAACCTTTAAACTTCCCTAGTGATGTAATCTAAGAAAGTAAATTCAAAACTATCCTATATTTGTAGCATGTGGGCATGTATGGGCCCTTACAAATTTAAGATTTGTTTGGAAAATAAACTAAGAGGAGTCCTGAGGGGGTTGTTGTCCTTAAATAAAGATTTTGTCTTTTAAGGGAGATGAAATTTTCCCTCAATCGTTTTTCTAATTCTCAAGATCGCTCTATGGCGCGAGAGAAGATCATACTCAATGATTGATGTGCAATTTATGGTCCCAATGAAAGTGTGATTATATGTGATATAGAATGATTCCAACTTAACTTTAATCAAAGAAAGCCATCCATGTGGAAAAATGAAAGAAAAAAGGGGATAAATATGGATTTTAACTCCCTAAGTGCCTATGTTTTTACTAACCCTTCATGTGGAGAGGGAATCTAAGTGTAGTGCATATTACAATTTGCATAGAATCAAGCTTAAGAAGGCTATGGGCCTTCAACAGATCACACAAACCCTTACAATGTTTGATTTTCTAGACAGATGCATGGGTCACAAAGTAGATAGAGGCGCATGTGGTGCCAATGCGCAAATAAAAAATGACCTATTGGCACAGGTGCACTAAACAACATAGAGAGTTGGGCGCATGTGCTCGGAAGATGCGCCTGTGGGATAAAAACCCGCACACTTTCTGTTACACGACTGAGAAGAAAATTTCGGGTGAAATTCTCTCAGCTCAACTTCGAATTTAGATTTTTACAGGAAGGCTTGGGCCAGTTATGGTTCCTGCAAGTTAAATAAAAAAAAAAAAGTGCTCAAATAACCCAAATGGGGAGGAAATTAATACCTATCCCCAATGGATTCACCAATCAGTTGCATCCCTTTTGTCACCTAAATGAGAAAAATAAGGACGCTTACAAGTCCAGTTGGGTTAGCTAGACAAGACAACAGTGAATGCAATATTTAGAAACATCAAGCATGAGAAATAAACAAAGGACTAAGATAATAACAATAAAATAAACTAAACTAAGGTGCATAAAGATATTAGAATAAAAAATAAACAACATTCAAGCCACCAATGGATAGGATTGTATTAGTGGGAAAACACCAAAGAGAAAGGGAGACTTATGGGTCCCCTCTTTGTCCAAGGGAGGGATATTGAACCCCCAAATATTTAGCTCTTCTTACAAATAACAAACTAGAAGGAAATGGTGAAGAAATCCAAAGCTCATTCACTCAAGAGGTGATGTGAATAACTCAATGAAATGGTGCTTGTATGCTCTTGATGAGGAAAGAGGATCCTCCAAGAGAATATAGGAAACATAACAATAATATAGTGCATCCATGGCCTCATTTTATAACACATCTTTGAGGAATTATTCAACTAGTCTTTCGTGTGAACAAGGGGCTCTTTAGGGCACCCTTAGGTCTTTGACCAGCCCCCCACTTGGATTCAGCTTAGATTTGGGTGTCAAATCAACTTGGGAGATGAACCAGAAGTGGGTGGAAGGTAGACCAAAATCATAAATGTATTGTTCTAAGGTATGCGCAAATTTTTGCATCTACAGTCGCGCATCAGGCACATGTGCGCTTTTCCGACGTTTTTCGACTGTCGCACGTGCACACGCTTCCTTTGTATCCTTAGTGCATGATGATTTTATAACCAGTTGTATAGTTTTGTGCCCTTTGGAAATGCATTTTTTGGGCCATGGATGAACTAATGGGTGCTTGGAGCTGCTAGATTCCTGTAACCATTTGCAGATGAAATTTCAGTGATAACAGGGTGGCTTTGAGTTTTTCTTTGTCAAGATAGATTGTGAGTGACTTTCAAATCTATAGTCTCAAAATTCTTGGAGCAGAAGTGTGTGGAAAACGAGGGACAGTTGGAAGGGATCTTACGACATGAAGGCTTTGGTTGTAATCTCTCTTTCTATTATTTTAATACAGATGCGCTTTTCTTTCCTATATGAATCTTATTTTTCCATATTGTATGATTCCTTGATCACATACATAGTTTCATATCAAATATTTCTTTTATTATTCTTGTCTTCGTTGGATTGGGTTTATTTGTAGATATTTATCCTTAAGCCTCATGACGAAGATTAGGTTGCATTGGCAAAGTTGGATCTTTGATATTTAAAAGGTATGTTCTAGATCCATTTCTCATTTGATAATTGAAATCTAAGGAAATAGTAGTGTACTGTCTTGTTTTGTTCTAATTTCGTAGTGAATCTAGGGAGATTTGTTTATGTCTGCATTTACCGACAAGTCCCATAAAAAAATTGGTGACCATACTGGGGAATAGATTGTTTCCTAGTCAGTCTAGTTTCCTTTCTTTTTCTTCTTGTATTCTGCCTGCTGAGTCATTGGGTGATCCATGTTGACTCTCTGGTCTTGAAAATTCATTTGGAAATCATGTCCTCTGTCAATTTTCTTGCATTTTCGGTCATCTCCGCACCCTTTCTTTTTACAGCCTGTGAAAACTCTTGTAAAACCTTTGTATGCTTAGTGATCGTCACATCCTGTCTGTGGGAACCAGTGCGACGATGTCGCACTATTTAGTTATCCCTTCCTATGATGATCCTTGATCATCGCATTGTGCCTTTCTATTGCTTGTGTTGATTCCTGTAGAATTTTTTTGGAGGGACAGTCAAAATTTTCTTCTTTACTCAGATCTGTGATTTAGCTTTGGGGTGAATTTTTGAGATTGATTATGGTCTTTTCACAATCTGCTTGACAACTTAGAACCTTCTTTTATCCATTCTTCGCTTGGTGTTTGCCTTGTTTTATTTTGAAAGATTTGGTCTCTTGCTTTGAGTGTCTTTCAGTTACAAAGCATTGTTTTTCTTTACAATTGTTTAGTGAAAGAACAATCCTTTTTTCTAAATATTTTGTGTTAAAAGAGAAACTTAGTTTGATTTTTTTTTGTTTTGAAGTGATTTGCTATTTTTTTTTTTTTGTTTGTTTGTTAATTTGTGCAGGACCTGCGATTAACCTGTGGCTTGAGAAACCGCGACTCAGGGGCATCTAAGCCGTCAAAATCACCCGAGGATCGCACCCAGCCTGAGCCACACCAACCCTTAACATGGTTGGATTTTTTGTCCCCGCAGGTTTCGAACCGGTGACTTTTAACATCACGGAGTGGCTTAACAACACACTCTGTCACCGACTGTCCTACACCTCGGGGACTTGATTTGCTATTTCTTTTAGCTATCTTTGAAACAAAAAAAATTAGTTTCTTTTTTATATTAGATTGGAGACATCCTTGCATTTGAAGTAGCGAAGTTGCATGGTTTTTGGCATTTTTGGTCTTGAATTCTTGAATTGATTGGGGGGCCAAGAATCATGTATTGGTGTATAGTCTCTTTAGCTCATCTTTTGAAGATCTTGATATTGACGAGTTTAATAGAATTTTGGGACATTGTGCATCTAGGAATGATAAACATTTTCTCCTTCTCGTAATATAACATTCATAGAAGTGAAATATTTGCATTCTCATTTCTTTGTATTGTTTAGAGTCGGTCAAAACATAATTTAGTCCACGCCATTTTCCTCTTGGGTAAATAACAACCTTAAAAATAACGCGATTATAAAAACCGATTAGACATTTTTATATTTTCTGGTAGAAAACCTACATTAGCTTAGGTGTAGGGCTTTGGAATAGGTGTGAAAGATAAATTTTCAAAGCTACAAACAAACATAGAATATTGTGATAGGGAGAGTTTAAATTCACTTGCTACATTTTGTCATGGGAATCCCTTCTAACACAAGTGTCAATCATGAGGTCGCATTAGGATTGGAAAAGTTACTCACCCTGCTTTGTAGATCTTAGTGTAGAGATTGCGCGTATTATTGGGAGTCACTTGAGGGTATACCCATGATTATGTGTGCGAGCCTCTTGAGTTGATTTCAGGCTAGATACCCTGCCTTTGCTCATGGATCAAAATGTTGACTATTTTCCCAGGCATCATTGTTGTAATTGGTAACCTTAGTAGCCTATCTCTTTAGGGTATTTACACGAGGTGACTATGGAGGGGCAAGTCTTTACGGTACCTAGAATTGACGTTGGCCAAACTCACTCAAGATCCTTGGAGGGTATATCCACAATTATGTGTGGGAGATTGCACCAGGGTGTAAGTTTGTTAAGAAGTTCATCAAAGTAACTTTTCCACCTGCTCTATCTCAACCCCTTCGTACGTTGTTCCCGCAACGTTTAATTTCATCACCAACTAGTGTGTTCATTGTAAGAAGGTTTGTTTGCTTGTTTTCTTACTAGATTTTTAGCGTGTGTTGTTTGTTTTCCCTAGCAGAATCTAGCTTGGATATTTATTTAATGGCATCAGTTCCCAGAAAGACCAATGAATGAACCCCTGCCCCAGGGGAACCTTTTGTTTTTCCTTCTTACGGAAACATTGGTCCTCCTCACATCGCTACTTTGATCCTTCCAGGCCTCATAATTGGATTGTTGGTGTGGTTGTTTTCCACACAGGTAATCCTGAATGCAGTAAGTGCTTCGGTCATAAGCACTTCCCCCCAAGAACATCAACCTCATGTTGATTCTTCACTATCTTCACCAGTAAGATATTATTCTCCTTCTTCACTTGCAAGGTCTTCTTTCATTTCATCTTCTTCGCTGAGTGAAATCTCTGCAGCTAGTAACCCGATGGATAAGAAGAAGAAGAAAAATAAGAAAGGATCCACACCTCCAACCACTGCCAGATAGGTTGGAAAAAAACAGTTACTGTTAATCATACTGGGAGTGTTGATGATGCCAAGATCACCTAAACAACCTGTAATCCCAAGTACCCTTGCAGGCTTTACAAGGGTATCCATCTTCTTAAGGATTTCCCTAGTCTATCCAAGGTTATAGAGGCATGGTCTACACACCCTTGCCAACCCATGTTGTCAACCTCTGAACAACATGTTGACGACCTCCCGTAAACTAGTCAAGATACCATTGGGAAGAAGACAAGTAGAGTCAAGTTCCCATGTATGTTATGTAGAGAGAGTCATCAAACTCACCTTTTCCCTCGTATGGACAAATCCTCGAAATTACTGGAATACATGAATATTTCAAAACCTCAACTTCTAGTTGCTTACTTCAAGATTACTCTCGACCCACCTGTAGTTGATGGAATGATCAAAATAGTCCCTTCATTGGTCAGTTTGGTTGATCATGTAGTCAATTTGGTCATGTCCTTGGTTTAACCAATTGACAAAGTGGTTGATCCGATCCCATCCTCGGTCGATCCCACTCTCTTGTTAGAGAGTGAAACCCAAGCGATAGATCTGTTTCCACCTATCGACCCCATTCTCCCCTTGGAGAATGAAACCCAAGTGGTCGATTTGATGTCATTATCAGTCGATCATACTCTCCTGCTAGAGAGTAAACCTGATGCTACCCACATTTTTCTCATTGATACCGAATCTATCGTGCTAGGGGACATTCCTCCTTCTCATGTAGAACCCCCTCTGAGTGATGAGGCCATTCTTTTTTATTGGGGTGTGCTAACTGGACCTCGTCTTCCCTCTCACATTCCTTTCAATATTATAGTACATGTTTGTGGTCGAGAAATTCCTTAGACGCTAATAGACAAAGGTTCTTCCATTTGTATTTTGTCCTATATTGCTTGGAAAGCTTTGGGTTATCCTCATCTTTTGTTAGTTACCTAGACTCTATTCTCTTTTAACAAAAGAACCAATCACCCTTTAGGAGTCCTTCCTCAGTTTCCTGTAACTTTGGGAGGGAAAACTATCTTTATTGATGTTATGGTAGTCCAAGACCCCTTGGGTTTTGATTTAATCCTTGGGTGAGATTACGTCTATTCCATGAAAGCTATCGTGTCCACTCTTTTTCGTGTGATATCTTTCCCTCACGATGGAAGAATTGTGACTATTGATCAAATTTTGTTCATTGGCCCCGACTTGACCATGAAATCAATGACCTCCCTAAATGGTTCTTATATGCATACAATATCACCCCCACCATAGATCAATTATGTGGCGTTGTCTCCCATGCTTTCAGTTGCCGATGCAGATGATATTCTCACTGTATGCTCAATCTCTTATGACTTAGATCCGGTAGTTGAAATGGTGATCTCTTCGATAGGGATTTTATAGTCTGATATACCTACCCCTATCGTGACCCTCGACATGTGTTCCTTCCAGAGTGTGTTTCTTCCATCAAATGAAGATCTCTTGGAATCCATGACCGAGTTTTGTCCCATGACATGGTGTCCTTCCAGAGCACTATCTTCTTGGAATCCATGATCAAGAAGAGAGCGTTGAGCATGGTTTTCTGATTTCAAGCTCATTAAAAAATGAAACCAGCCTTGAGCATGGTTTTCTAATTTCAAGCTCATTAAAAAATGAAATGAGCCTTGAGCATGGTTTTCTGATTTCAAGATTGTTAAAAAATCAAACCAGTTATGAGGATAGTTTTTTGCATCTCTGTAGCAACCTCGTTAAAAAATGAAACAAAGCTTATGAGCATAGTTCTTGTTTCTATGTCAAGCTCATTAAAAAATGAAGCAAAGGTCTAGGGATTGAATCTGGATTCTTGAGCATAGTTCTTATTCCTGTGTCAAGCTCGTTAAAAAGTAAAACAGATTGTTCCTCCTCTCTATTTGAGTCAAGTCCTTCGTCTAGCATTTGAAGCTTCATTTCATTCTCCTTTGCAGTTGGATGAAATGAAGCTTGGGGGGCATTTGCTTCTAGCCTCTGGAGTTCATGCTGAAGTTGAGCCGCTAGCTTCTTAAGCTGGGGGATAAGTACCAACCATGTGAATTCGTGAACAATGCGTTGGGAAGTCACAAACATAGTTTTTACTTTGGTTCAAGCTTTTGTAAAAGTGAAACCACCTACCTCAAGCATAGTTTCATCTGGTTCAATCTTGTGTAAAAATGAAACCAAGTCCAAGCATAGTTTAGTTTAGTTTTTAAGCTTGTGTAAAAATAAAATCTATCCCAAGCATGTTTTTGTTTTGTTTTAAGCTTGCGTAAAAATGAAAACAATCCTGAGCTTAGTCTTTGTTCTTTCTCATGCTCATAAATTAATGAGAATGTAACCGAGTAAAATTTTATCACTTTTTCGGACTCATAAAGGTTATACGAAAAAGGAACCCCCTGGAGTCTTCTTTAAGATTTTTTCAAACTCTCTAAACATGAAAAGATTGTCGAGCGATCTTGTTATTTTCACGCTCGTTAAAGTATGTGAAGAAACCGTCTGTTGAGAGGTAGTTTATCTCTTTTTCAGTCTCATTAGACTACTTTATGAAAAAGGACATTTTGGAGTTTCCTTTAAGTGTTTTTCAGACTCTCTAAATATGAAAAACCCCTGAGTTTTCTTTCTTTGGACTCGTAAAACAAGCATCAAAAGGCCCATATGGGATCGAACCACTTCTTATTATGGTTCATTAAACATACTCTAAGGGACTCATCTGGAGGATGAGCTTACAGTTCAAGCATATGCTATCCTCCTCAAGCTTGTGTAAAAATAAAGAGGTACTCGCCAGAAATGGTGGGGGGAAAATTGGGAAAGAAATGTGTCTAAACCTATATTCTATGGAAGAGTCGCTTTTGAACATGACACCCTTTCACTCGCTTTGTGTCTAGGTTGGAAAACCCACTTGTCTCTTGATAATACTCCTTTATAAGATTACAAATTTGGTATGTGATCCTTGTTGTTGAGTTAGTGTTTCCAAGACAATTGTTGTGTCGTCAATATGTTCAAAGAAAATTTCAACCTGAAAATCCTTCTATTGCATCAACCATTTCTGTAGTCCTTAAGCCTTCTATTGCGTTGGCCATCCCTGAGTCAATCCTAAATCACTTGTTACTCTGATCTACTTCAAATATTGTTACCAGTTTCCTATCATTGACGTGGGATACATTAAGGCCCTCATGTGACGAGTCTTTTCCTGTCGACTTCAACTCATTATCTAGGTTAGACTTATAAACTAATTGGTACCTTGGAACTTGCATGCCTCAATGGCAAGTTTCCTTACTTTTGACAGTGGGTTTTCATTATTGACCCCTGATCGGGAGATTCCACCGAGGGTTCAACTTCATCTCATTGATTCACATTCATTGGATTGTACCAGGGTACCTTGGGGGTCATTGACATTAATGGTGATTTCCCTTGCACTTGTTAACAATATTCACTAATGACCAGTAATCAAGTGGTTTCTACCATGTTCGACTTCAACACATGTATTCACATGGTTAGATTCGTACTATAGAGTGGTGGAGATGAAGATCCTGGATATTTTCTGATAGATTCAGGTTGCGTTGGAGTATATTCAAATTGTATTGTTGCATAGGTCCATAGTGTATGTCTGGTGGCTATGTTCAAATTTGAGTCTTTAACACATATATCCACAGTGTATTTTTGATGGCTATGTTCAGATTTGAGTTATGTTGGCATGGATCCACAGTGTATGTTTGGTGGCCATGACCTGTATTACTTGACATGGATCTTTTCATGTCGACATTTATGCTTTGAGTAATTTGTATTCTAAGTATGGGAATGCCTACCTCAATGATGATATATTATTGTACTGTATTTCCTTGTTTATTGGTAGGTTTTTGACCGACGTGTTCCTTGTTCCCTACACACACTCGACAAAGTATTTGAGCTATCACTCTGTTATAACTTCATACTTTGGGGGGCTCTCTATTACACATTATTTTTGTCACCCCTATGACCGTTAATGATGTAAACCTATCCTTTTTCTTTATAAGGATCAATAACTTGAATTCCTGAGGAAAGAAGGGAGAAGAACTTTGCCTGAGATAAAAAGTTGTCTTTTCCTTTGTAAAAACCCTATTATGGAGGATCGTCGCACCCTGGCCAGTTATAGGGGTGCGATGATCCTAGATCGTCGCATGATGCACTAAACTTGGCCTGCGACATCGCTGCACTCTGCTTAGTTATATGGGTGTTGTTAGCGATAAAAAATGCACTGGCATTTTTGAGAGAATGATGCCTAATCTTGTAGGGAATATTTGATTAGCTTCCTGGGCTCCAAATGCATATTTGAAAGTACCATTGGAAAGCTTAGGATTTGTAGATTTCGATCGACTATTCAAGCATGCAAAATGACTCTCCATGACTGAGAAATTTGATTTTGAAAAAATTTGTGCTTTCACCAGCTAACCCGTCTTGAATTTTGCTAGTTAGCTGGTGAAAGCTTCTCCTTTCACCAGCTAAGGAGTGGATTTTCGGGTAAATTAGCTGGTGAAAGCTTGTCATGGACAGAATAGCTGAATTTTTGCCCAGATCGTAAATTTTTTCATGAGAATGAATTGAAACCTCTTCTAAGGCTTTACTAATGAATTATCAAATCTATCTAACCAACCACTTTTTGAAGAGAAGAAAAGGTGTACAAATGTCATTTACCATCTTTAAAAGAGGCAGAATTTCAGGGTTTTGGGAGCCACATCACATAATTCAAATTTCATTATTAGATTATCAAACCAGAGAGCCTTGGGAGGCTGAGCTACACATCATCAGATTTCAACCACATTTTGAGGGCCAACAGATAAAGATTTACCTTATTTTGAGGACCTATTCCTATTCCTTTGTAAATACTATTTGTTTACTATTTCTAGAAATTTAGATCCATAGTTTTAGGATCTGATAACTAATTTGTAAAGCTATAAAGCTACAGAAGGAGATGAATGAAGGGGGGCAATCTAGGAGACATTTTTTGGCTATTGTACTAGACTCTTTATTCATAATAGAATGACAGCCCTCTTTTGTTTTCAATGATAGATTTTCTCATACTTTCATCATTCTGTACTTTATTTTATTTTAGCTCAGCTTCTAAGAACTGTCATCTTCTTATTAAGCTCATGAACTTGAACTAAAGGTTTTCTTGCTATCTTGTATGACCCTGCACATTGTGTATTTGGTTATCTAGACTAGTATTCTTCACATCCTATTCAGATTTTGTTGTCTGATCATTGAGTTCTAAAAGCATTGTCTTATTCGAATGTATGAAGTGGTCCTTTTC